>JAKTSW010000024.1:0-193533 GCA_030580435.1 Babjevia anomala | reverse complement strand
CCAAATTTTGAATGCATTCTTCAAACATTTTGTTTGCATTTTGTAACTCTCCAAGCTCAGGAGACGAGCTATTAATATATACAGCTTTGAATCTCTTATTGCTAGGTGACCCAGATGGGGTAGTCAAAATAGGTTTATTCACTATTTGCTCAGCTGGAAGGTAGCGAATTGCTTTTTTTCGATCAAACGGAACTAAACCAGCTCCTCGCCCTGCAGCCGCAATATTGAGCGTTGTGATGCTCATTTTCCTTGCTCGTACATATGCCTCCAGCCATTCTGCCTTCTGTATTCGCTTTAGTCGGGCTTCATGAAATGGTGACAAGGCCTTCGTTAATGCCTTCTTCAATGGTCCAAAGAGTGCTACATAAAGTGGCTGAAGTATATGCGAAGTATGAGGAGGAAGAACACAAAGCTGAATGTTATTCTTCATACAGTGAGCAATAAAGCTTCCGCTAATATGACTATCATGGCCATCACAGATAAGGAGTCGTGTCTGACCGTTAGCTCGGTCCCGCGTTGAAGGATCAAAAACTTGCTCCAGCCACTCCAAGCCATGATGATTACTGGTCCATCCTTTTAAAGTGGATGTAAAGGTCCAACGTTTATAAAGGTGCTGGGGATACCACTTAGGGGAAAGGTTTCCGCCTTTGAAAGTAACAAATGGGTTCATAGCCGTCCCGTCGGCAGATATGCATTCGACGACTGTTATCCACTCTTGGAGAGCAGGATTGGCTTGCCATTTTGTTCTAATGGTTGTATCCACAATAACTCTTGTAGGTTTCATAAATCCAATTGAAAACTCTGTTTCATCCATGTTCTAAATATTGGATTCATCGATTTTAAATTGCTTAATCGTTCTTTCAACCTCATCAAACCACGTGTTTAACGTGTCTTTCGTTGTTCCATACATTCTATTGACCTCTATTCGTCGTCCAATAACAGATTTAATATGAGGGTGACGTTTGACAAACCGCGGAACCCAATCTTGGCCAATGAGCTAATTCCCGCAGCAATGCGTAAGTTATAGAATACACGCCTCTGGTAAGCTGTTGAAGATAACAATGTGTTTCTTCCACTTGTGTTAATAGCTGCTGTTTAATCCGACCAGTCTGACGCGACGGGTTACCTTTCAGTCTCCCGTAAAGAGTTGTCTTGCTGATTCCCAAGTGACGCGCAGCCTCGCTCGCAAAGTTAAATTTATTGGATTTAATTCTTTCTAATGCCTAAATAATCAAAATTTTAGTTTTTTCAGCTTAGAGACTTTTGCGACGCATGGCGGTGGCGTTAATGGAAAAATAAGATGATAGAGTATGGTGGTTGGTTCCATTAGGTAACGAGGACCGTCACGCCACGAGTGATGTTAGATGCTATGTTTTGCAGGTAGCATCGATATTGGATAGACTGCCTGCGCGCAAAGGTGCTTTAAGTAAAAGCCGTAACCAATTAGTGGTTTGATCGATATGGTTGGAGTGTCAGGGGGCAGCAAAGGCTGTCAAGCCTGTAGAAGGCGTAAGGTCAAGCTTGGTATGACAGGCATTTCACGTTTTCGACAGGGATAGTGTTCCGTGACCAGAGGAACGTTCGATGGCTAAGAAAAGTTCAGCGAATTGGTAGTGAACAAACTGAATCGGGACTATCAGGGACTTAGAAACTGCAGCTGATCGACATTGAGCCCATATATGCCTACATGGAGCCTAATCAAGTTGAAAAGTGTAAGCAACTGGTTATATCAGAATCCGAGTCGCCACTATCGCGCTATCTTTCTCATCAAACGAACTATCGAGTTGGCAGCCACCTTCAGCTGAAAAGGCACAATTTCTTCAAATTTACAAGAATATTTTGGATATTAATCAACAAACTGACCATTAACATAGAGAATATTCAAATTAGTTGATGCAGAATGGATGTAGTGCCGATATCACGGTACATGAATCTAGCATATGTCTGTCTGCGAATGGTGATCTGGACCAATGCACCAGTACCCATTTTTTTTAAACCACCGATTTCGTACGAGCAGCTGCCCATTGTATCGATGAGGACTATCTGGCATGGCGCAAAGGTGGATTGTCTGAATTTACTTCGAACTGTTTATGCTTACTGTCTGAATAGTTCAACAGCATCTGGTTTCGTTTGAATCTAGATTTGGAGCTTTAACCGAGCTTCTCGCAAGCTTTTGACAGGATATCACGGAGGATTAAAATGGAAGATAACTTATATAATTCCATGGGCTAAAACTCGGCTCTGCAGACAAACCACCAAACATGCTTGCATCGAAACCATTGGTTGCAGAACACATGTAGGCAACGGCAATACGGAGCTTGAGAAAACTTTTTCTGAACGGACGCGGGTTCTCCTGCGCCAGAGCCTGCGCCAAAGCAGCACTTCTGATGTTGTTAGTAACCGGATCCCTCTCAGCAAAACTATAATTTTCTCGGTGCTCTATAGAATCTTCACAACACCAGGTTGAGTTGATTCAGTTGCTTCAGTTTTCTCAAGTGTTTCAGTTTGATATGAAAAAGCCGAGGAAATCTTGATCAAATATCATGGTGATGGCCACTGCAACTCTTCGATTTCATATAGACAAGTGATCCCTAGATGGAAAACTGCCGGCAGAAACCGTGCCATAGCAGGCGGATAGGCCATCTCGACGACGTACGCAGGACCAGAAGCATTGGCAATAACAGCACCAAGACCAAGAATAAATCTGCCAGCCATCAAGTCTTGCCTATTCTTGGAGGAAGCTTGAACAACGGCACCAACAACACAGATTAAGGAGCCAGCAGCCATGCCAACCTTGCGATTTTCACGTAAGGCTAATCTTTCCATGTTCGAACATTATCGGTGCCTACTTTGACAGAGGCTCGATTTCCATACTCTTTGAGAGTAATTTCGTCCATTTGTATACTTTTCACTCTAAAAGATTGAAGTATGACATAAAATCTCATCAGGGACAGATACGTAAGACTCCCGCTATCTCTTATACCCGAAGGATTGTATGCTTGCAAACTCCTATCATGACGGTTTTTGCTTTTTGCGGACTATCGTTGATTGACAGGTTGGGCAGACGTCAATTCATGATTAGTGGCAGTATTTTGGTGAGTATATGCTTATTTATCATCACCGCATGTATTGCCCCTCATGCTGGCAAACCAGTCGAAGTGCCATGGTTTCTTGACTGTTCTCTACCAGGCATTCTTCTTTTGTAATACTATAAGCACCTCATGGCTCGAGTTTAGATTGAGTTACTTAAATGCAAGTGAGTCCGTCGCCTGGCGTCTGCCCTTGGCTGTTCAAGTTGCACCTTCTTTGATTTTGCTTGCTACAATTTATTTTATCGCAGAGACCCCGCGTTGGTAAGTTTTGGAGGTCTATGCTAGCACTGGCCGTGTTCAGTCTGGGCAGCGCCTAGATCTCGCAGATATCTCTCAATTGCTCGCCCTCAGGAGACAGGCTACTGACGATTCCTTGACAGAAACATCAACTCGCCTTATAATGAATCCAGCTCAACCGATGCAATCATAAAACCGTAGAAACTGTTTTTCCGAATTTGGCTATCTTTTAGTCTTGGAAACCGCTAAACATCTTTAGATATCATTGGCACTAGTGTCGATAAAAATCAATCGACTCTGTAGGGATATCACTAACTTATGGCGATAAACATTTGGTGCTTTGGAAATGCAAGATCTTACATTGTTTGCCGACGAATCACTGCTCTAAAGATCTAGGTAGCCATTGACCAATTCAGATTTTTTCAGAACTTTGATATATCGGAAAGACTACTCTTAATGTAAACCAAATGCAATTGAATTCGTTGTCCATCTACGAGCTGCAAAACGTCGATCCAATAAGACTGTTAGTGGGAGATGCTCACACGGTAATTGATGCTATAAACTTGTACATCCGAAAAAAATCGAGAAATTAAAAATAAAAAACTCAGCGTTTATCAGCCGAAGTCCAACAATAATTTCAATCACGATTTCATAGACGCAGTATTTTTAGTTATCAAAGGTCACTGAACCGCAGAAAAACGCAAAAGAAACCAAGAATAGGTAAATTAAGGCGATTCCCACACTACTTCTGAACCACGCTGTTCAATGGGTAGTACATTTGCCTTCTACAGCGAGCTATCGATTGCAGGGGTATGTCAGAATTCATGAGAGTACAGGTACTCTAAAGAGATATTTATAGGGCCAAAGTATAGGTGGGCAAGGTATGTCAGGCCATAGAAAAGAAAGTTGCGCGTCCTCAGATGGTCGGAACGCTACCAAGGACTTTGCGCCAGCTCCAGATGGAATTAATTGGCCCGACAATAATTATCGAATCGCAAAAGGCTTACAGCTTAAGAAATATGGTCAAATTAAGGCAGGCACCATCTTGATAGCTCATACATTTGCAAACAAACTTCAAGGAACGGGAGTTTTGAGCTTGGTACTAGTTTAGATTGATGACAGTGACGCCAGCTGAGGTTTATTAATAATGGTTTTTTAGAGTCTCCGTCCCGGAAATCTTCGAAGCAGGGTCCCGAGAAACATGCCTTATCTAATGAGAAAATATGATTATAAGCGATTGACAAAAATTTGGGAAATTTTAATACTAATCGGTTTCTTTAAATGGGGTTTTGCCATATACGTGCACGAGAGAGTCGGTCGTCTCGGAGATAAATTATCAATTTCAGTTGGAGATGATTGAGATGGTGCAGGTTGTTTCAACTACAGGTTCCGATAAAAGGTTTTGGGATTCCCGTGATCTCTTCAACAGTGAAGATGCTCATTCTTACTTATTGCTGTCTCTTTTTTCTCTGAAATCGAGCTTCCGCCAACTAGTTACTACTTTCCACTTATGGGTAAGTGAATCAAGTATAAGTTGAGGTTATGTCTGTTTTGTTACATATTTTCAGTGGCGACTGTTGGCATCACAAGTGAACATACTCAGCTTCAAAATGTGAGTCCTGAATACTAGCGAGCTCCGATACAGGGTGTTCATCAATATGTATTTAGTAACTTAGACAATGTGAGGCTCAATAAGAAAAGTCGTAATTTCCGCTTAGCATCTTTGTCTCCGATTAAATCCGCGAAACACAATCGTATAAATCTTGCTCCCTCTCGAGTTTGGCTACGAAAGCAGTGTATAGCATGGAATCTTCTTAATGCCATGGGACCGCATGGAGAAGCTGATTCATCAGAAGTTCTTTGATTTGTTATTGTTCCTTTCGGACATAGTTCCAAATTTCACGTGTTCGAAGTAAACCTGTGAATTGACTCTGCCTCGGAAACTCTCTTCCATTTACGCCCCCCACATTTAGCGAATCTGTGGGGTCGCTGTCAGGGCAATCCATACAATATTTCGCCGCATTTCGCCGGAGGGAAACCCTAATATCCAATCACGTGCACGCTTGCAAATTCTGTCGCCTGAGATATGATAATGGCTAATGTTAAGCGGACGGACGCACGCACTAGGAGGGAATAATGGAGAAACGCTATTTGAAAAATGTGGTGAAGTAGACTAGTCTCCATTCGAGTTCACCAACTCCGACAAAAAGAAAGATCATTAACGAACGTTACGATGGTTGGAATTGCACTACTTGGAGCTGACATTTTTGCCACGGATGGTGAACATTGGTGGATTAAATAATACTTAAAGACTGTTTACTGATACAGATTGACAGAACATCTTCCCGCATTTTCGCAGAACAAGGCCGATTTGAAGGCAGTTTGCTCGCGTTCGAAGGCTACTGCATCTTCGTTGTTGGCAGGAGCCGAAAAACTTGGGTTATCAGCTGAGCAAATCGATGTCTATTGTGATGAAACACCTGGTCATACGCTCGATGAGTTTTTGAAGCGAGAGGACATAGCGGCGGTTGTGGTGGTTGTGCTTCCATTTTTCTTGTGCATCCTGACGTCATTCGACGATGCTTTGCAGCGGAAAGCATGTTCTTTCCGAGAAGCCTATTGCCAAAGATGTGCAGACCGCTCGTGAGCTTATTGCGGATTACAATAAGGATTACGCTGCTAAGAGCTTGATCTTCAGTGTGGCCGAGCAATTTCAGTATATGGAAGCATATGAGCTTTTTCGTAAATGGATCGTTGACGAGGGTTCGATAGGTGATATGACGCAGCTTCACGCAAGAACGTGGATGAACATTGTTGGTGGCAAATATTTCGAGACCGAATGGCGTAAAGTTCCTCAATGTCAGGGTGGTTTCATTCTTGATGGAGAGGTGTACATCGAATTGCTCTTATTCGTTACGTTTGTGATCAAGAGATTGCGGAGACACAAGTTTCGTGCGTCAGCTTGCTGCTCATTTACCACCTATCGATACAGCGAATTATACGATGCTTTTGAGCGGTGGTGCTACAGGTACTTTGTCGCTTTTATTTGCGTCGACACTAAGCCTGCTTCTGAATTTTTGTTTATTGGCACCAAGGGCACACTATCAATTACTCAAAACAGTGAAGGAGTGGTCGTGAGTCTGGAGTCGCTTTCAGGACCCGGAAAGCAATCTGTTGTCCAGAATCACTATACCGCGAAGCTGAAGCCTTCCCGGAGGCAGTGAAGATTGGGAAAGTTGAGGAACGAGCTGGAACTCGAGAGGCGCTGAATGATTTGCGTGTTATTGAGAGCTTATGTTCCGGTGGTGGAAATGAACACTATGTAAGGTATTGGAGCTGAATAGTGATATTGGAGCTGAATAGTGATATACCGATATAAATAATATTGCGTATGCTTGCTGTCTTCATATTAAGTGAAGTGGTTCGTAGATGAGATATTTTTAAAGTCAATCTTAACTTATTCTGTCTTGTGTCACACCAGGTTGGGACATTAAAATGATTTTTGAATTGGTTCGCGTTTTTATCTAGCAAAGCCAGACTATAACGTTATCGTGAACACAATACGTCGAGTCATCCCATGGGTGATTCAAACTTCGTTTCAGAACTTTCTATTTCCAAACATGCATTATCAAAATACTAAATGTAGAATAAATAACAATCTTGTAACTATCAATGATAGTTAGTTTGCAAGTCTACAAAGCATATGCTGAATGGACTATAACACTTTTCGATCAATACCAATTATGTTCAGACAGTATCTGCCCGCAAATGTTAGATACCGTTGAAAAAAACTTTTAAGTATTTCCGCACCAGTCCATCCCACTAAACAGCATAATGAGAAAGCTATGCATCCAATAGTTTTATTAATTGAATATTAAGGACTGTCGATCTATCATTTGCGCATTTTCAAAATAACGTAACTGTCAATAACAATCTCAGGATGACATTTTATATCAATACCACTTAAGTTACGGATATGGTTATCGAAAGAGCAAACCACTTCTGTTATGCAGGCAGGACCTTGCTCAGAAGAGTTCCAAAATCCGTGATCTCCTACCAGTTATTAGCAAACAAACATACAACTGTTAGCTGAGTCGTACCTGGGAAGTGAGTGGAACTGATTCCGTAGTAACCATCGACTTTTCACGTGAGAGGACCTCCATCGGTTGACCGAGAGCGACCAATAGTTTCTTTTCATTATTAATGCTGTAATCTCCACCGCGGTGGATGAACTTCACAGGAGTGGATGCGTTAGCAGCCGTCTTAGTAGCCAGGACAGCATCGATAGATCCGAGAGCATCGGTCAAACCTAGAACACCAGCTATTTGGGTATCATCGGATAGAGCAGCCAGCAAAGCTGCGTCGAAGCCATCCTGGAAACCGGCCACAGCGATACGGTTCTTGGTAATGCCCCTAGCAATCTCTTCAGCAACAAACCGCTTAATCAAATCCGCTACTTCAGCTTTGTCAGCTTCAAGATCGAGATTTTTTGAGTCTAAGTATGGGAAAATGAAAGCGATGTGATCAGCATAACCAAGCTTGCGGATAGGATCAACAATGGATAGCCACTCTGGAGCTTTCTGGCCTTTTCCATGACAGAAGATAAGGGTAGAGGTGTGTCTTGCGGGAACTGCTCGCCTACGAACATAGTCATCAGTATACAGAAAGGGATTGAAAGCCATGATGAAGATGAACGTGAGGCTGACGATTGAAGGTGAGGTCAATTGAGCGGAGCAGGTTATAGAGGGGAATAAATTTTAGAAAGGAGGCCAGTATATTAGAGTTTAAAGGTTCATGGAAGCCGGGACTGGAGAGCCCACCCTCGGCTGGAACCTCCGTTGCAACCCCTGGTCGAAGCCAATTTGAGAACCCCGGTAAGAGCCCTATTAGGACCCCTGTTAACCTTTTTAAACCTTGCCGAATCCTGGAGACTTAATCAAGGTTGAGCCTTGAGTCTTAATCTTACTCTTAGAGCAATGCTCCACTGGAAACTGAGAGCTTTGTCATGCAGCAAAGCCGGAAGCGATCACGTGCTCGGCAAGACCTGAACAGCACGCAATAAGTCACGTGATGCGGGGCCGGCTTGCGGCATATATTTCGGCTGTAGAGTTTAGATTTTCTATAGGTTCGCGAGTGGGCAAGGGCTGGGATATTTGGAAAGGCATGACAGCAAGCGCGGCCGATATCATGCAAAAGACTGAGTGGGCGCTGTGGAGTGAAGGCAACCGAGTAATAGTTGGCATTGGCATTGGCATTGGCATTGACAAATACGTTGACGTTGAATTGAATTGAATTGAATTGAATATAGACATCGCGATGACAGTTGAAAGAAAGGCGATCAGAACGGCATGGAGGTTTAAGAAGGCAGGGAGCCCACACAGGAACTGCTGCCAGTTGCGCAGTTCCTGACGACGATCCACTTTGATCTGCTTCACCACGGCAAGATATGCGATCCGTCTCTGGACGCTAACGAGGCGGCTGTGCAGTGGGTTGGAGAGGAGGCCTGGGTGTACCGGGTGAAGTTCGCTGGCCTAAGGAAAAGATCGCGGGCCCGCGAGTCGAGCTTGTGTTTGAAGGGTTGGATACATATGCGAGTATTTTGCTGAACGAGAAGGAGATCCAGAAGACAGAGAACATGTATATCGAGTACTGGGTGGATGTGACGGACACGATCGCTGAGGAGAACGAGCTGGAGATCTTGTTTGAGTCGACGTTTCTAACCGGCGGAAGCTGTAGAAGGAAGCGGAGCAGGCCGGAGTTCCGACGCTATTTTGCCACAATGGCGATTCGTCACGACTACAGGTCCGAAAGGCGCCGTAATGGTATGGCTGGGATTGGGGTCCAACGCTACTGACTTGCGGACCGTGGAGGCCAGTGTACTTGAAGACGTATACGGGGCGAATCAGTGACCTTTCGTTCCAAGTGGAAGTACCGAAATCGCTGTCACGGGCGACGGTGACTACGGTGCTGGAGATTGAAGGGACCGGATCAGACCGGACGTGGTTGAGCGATGGACGTGGTAGCGAGCGCTGGGCAGGCGATCTTTGAGTCACGGCATCGGAGCTCTGGTATCCGATTGGGAAGGGGTCACAGCCGCTGTACAAGGCTGTGGACTGAGGGCGGGAACGGGTGCGGAGGTGTGCAGCAGTAGCAAGCGACTGGGAATCCGGCGTGTACAACTGATTCAGCGGCCGCAAGACGCGCCAGGAACGAGTTTTTTCTTTGTGATCAACAACGTTCCGATATTTTGCCGTGGCGCAGACTGGATCCCTGCGGACGTGATTCTTACGTGGGTCACGGCGGAGAGCTACCGGGCATGGGTCGAGTTTGTAGCGAGCGGAAATCAGAACGTGATCCGAGAGTAGGGTGGAGGAATAAACGAAGACGATGTTATCTACGACGCGTGTCATCGATCTGGGAGTTATGGTGTCGCAGGATTTCATGTTGGGGTGCGGCAGCTACCCCCGACTACGGACAAATTCCTAAAGACAGACTGAGGAGGAAGTATTGTACAACCTGCGCCGCATGCGCCACCATCCATCAATTGTGTTGTGGTGTGGCAACAACGAGGACCAATGTGGTCGCGGACAAATATTTGAGAACCCTGATGACCCGGCGAACTGGGCGAAGACCAACTGGCCGGCTCGTGTTATCACGACAAGGTCCTGCACGCGATCTGTGCCAAACACGTTCCAGAGATGCCATACCACCCGGGTAGTCCCTGGGGTGGAAGGCTGAGTAACGACACCACGGTTGGTGACACGCACGTGGGGGGCGTGTGGATGAAGGCTTCGGAACAGTATCCGTATCAGGACTACCCGAAACTAGCAGGCGATTTGTGTCCGAGTTCGGACTGAAGTACTACCCTCCTGTGAGGATGATCGAGCAGAGCATCACGGACCCAGCGGAGCGGTTCCCGCAGTTGCGGACGATGGACACGACATGAAGTCGTCGTTCAAGTCGACGTAGGCGCGCGATAACCGGACGATCGCGCTGTCTCTGAAGGATAACGTTAGGCACGGATTCACGTTGGAGCAGTATGTTTACGCGTCGCAGTTAATTCAGGTCGAAGCCATGGGGTACGCGTTTAACGGCTGGAGGCGTCGTGGAAGGGTCCCGGCAATGAGGAGTGTGCAGCCACGTTAGTGGCAGCTTAACGACGCGTGGCCATCGGTGAGCTGGTCCATTGGCGACTACCAGATGCGTCCGAAGTACGCGTATTTCAGCATCAAGCGGGCCATGGCGCCCCTGAGCGTGGGAGTGGCTAGGGCTGTGGTCGAGAGTGCGCGAGAGAACGAGCTGACCCATATTCATATCCACAAGGAGACTCGGATTCAGGTCTGGGGCTCGAATTTCACTGTCTCAGATGAGACGTTGGACCTTGTCCGGCAAGGCTTGATCTGGCGACTGGCTAATGCGTGTGGCAGGAGAAGAAGGAGGTAAATTTCCAATATCACAACTTTATCATCGGAGACTAGAGGGAGTTGATTTCGTTATAATATATTACCCTCCTTGATATCTAATCATAAACAGCGATTTATCTAAGCTTCGCTCTCGTGTTTCTACAAACCGGTGTCAACAATACAGACGCCGACACATTAGTTCAGGCCAAACATGTCAGTGGAGAATACGATTTGATGAGTAAACCGAATATAGATTATCGTTTAGCCAATGCAACCGGTCGAGTTATCGCTCGTCTATTTTTACAGATGTTTTTTTGTTATATCGAATATCGTTATATCGAGAGTTGATCGTATAACTCAACGTCTGTACACAATTATGGGAATAATAGAGCGTTGTCTTTGGAAACATTATTGAGCAATGTTGTATGCTGAAAGAAATACAAACATTGCCTATTTATGAACATGAAATCTTTTAAAATTGTAGCATTTACGAACAATATCTAATGTAGCAAAACTTTAGACTACAAAGGTAACTTATAGTTCATATGAAGATATAAACAAGTGAATATTCTATGTTGTCGACCAATGAAGAGTTTCTAAAATTCATGCGTCTGAGATCTTGCAGAGATCTTGATCTGGTATTTCTATGGATATACAAATGATCTATCAGACATAACCAAACCCGGATTTATTTAGTAACAGGTTGTTCTTACCTAGATTAACGAAGTAGCTCAGTCGTTTCACAGAACTTGAGCAATGTAAAGTGGCTGTCATTATCTTTTATATGCAGTAAAGATAGCAAAGTCGGGCCACAGAATTGACGTACATGTCTAGCCAAAAAGTAAGTATATTGTTAACAGATAGAGCAGGCACTAATTTTGCAGATTTGCGGAGATAACTTTAAATAAGAATGTATTTGTTCATTATCAGATCTATTTCTACTGCTTTCGGACTTAAATTATTGCTAAATGCACTCTAGTGAACACATTCACATTAATATCATAATGCTTATAATGCGCTCCGTAAAGGCAACCGAATCTTTGCTAGATAATTCATAGACTCTATTGTTAGTATTTCTTCTGTTTCCCTACACTCTTCCTCTCCCAATGGAAGAAGTAATATCGAATTGCTGCCAGAATGTCGTAAGCCCAGCCAACCCACCCCCGTACCTTTTCAGCTTGATTGAGTATATTTGTCATTCTTCTCGCAAACAGCTCGCACTCCGTCCAATCGTCCGCATATAACTCCCAGACAGCTCTCTCCTCTACTTCACTTTTCGAAGCAAGCTGCGGCATGCCGTCCTGGTCGAAAATAAGACTGACTTTCGGCCCAACGGCTAAGGCACGACCACATATTCTGGTATCAGCCACTAAGCGAGTTCCAGCATCCACCACGTCGTCTATTTTTCCGAGGGGCCCGCCAGCCATTATGATACGACCCGCTGTTGAAAGAAGCGGTGTATCGACGAAATAAGGGCAGATCATATTGACGCGAATCTCGTTAACAAATTGAGTAGCCCGCAGTGAGCGGAACAATCCCAAAACGGCGTGCTTACTGGCCCCGTACAGTGGCAATGTAGGAATAGGCGAGATAGATGCGAGAGAACCGACTAAAAGGAGCATGCGATCCCTGGTCTGACTCGCCGGCCCGGAAGAGCTGTTTGACAATTCCGACTTTGGGTTCTTTTTGAGCCAAAATATAGCCAGATGTGTAGTATAGACTACACCAGTGATGTTCACATCAATGCATGTTAAGCGTGGCTTCCGTGGCTCAGCTGCGTCAAGGTCAGCAGGGCGTTCGAGTGATGTACCGGCAAGGTCAGTGACACCAGCGTTGGCGATGACAATATCAATGCCGCCGTGAGGAGAAAGTTCGACCGCTTTCTTGAACAAATTGACCTGCGACTGCCAATCGGTAACATCGCAGTAGATAAAGTAGTGGCTGTTGTTGCCGGTTTGGTTGCGAACTTCCTGGATAAGCGACTCGCCCTTCTCCGAATTTCTGTCTCCCATGATGATATTGGCACCTGCTTTGGACCATTTTTTGACAAATGCTTCTCCGAAACCGCTAGCTCCGCCAGTTATGACAATCGTTTTGCCTTTGAGCCAGGCTGGGTCGTACTCCTGACTGAGATCAACAGGATCAGATTGGCGGATTTTGTCCACTGAATAGTATTGATTATTCTTAACAGTAGCCATCGGCACAAAATATTTAGTGGATTTTGGTCTAAAATGCGACGGAATTGTCAGTTTTGCGGTGCATGCTAAGTTTATAAACAGAAAGAGGTCTCGGAGGGTCTGCCGGTTTTTGGTTGACACCCAAAAAAATAATAACGGCCTGCTCGACTTAAAGTGGGGAACATCACTGAAGTAGGCTCACTTAAGCTGTCAGCCAGAAAGAGTCGTAATACATGATACTTCATTTTAATTGATTTCAAAGAAAAAGAATTATTTCCAACGCCCCTTTCGAGATTAACTACAAATTATGATAAAGAAAAAAGTTGACGGCAAACTGCGCAATCAGTTAGTTAGGACGGAATAATGCTTGGTTTTAAAGGCCTGCCAACTTTGCGATACCCAATTGAACATGAACACTAATTAGATCTTATATTGATCACTTTCCCAATAAATTGAATGCCGTCAGGTTTAAAATATAACCTAAGTACTGTGTAATATACTTCCCATGTAATCATTTGCGTACCCTAATCTTATTTCTCAAGCGATTTACCGCGAATTTAATCCGAATACGATGTCCTCGAGGTTAAACAGATATGGACGATAGGGATGCTGATTTAAGCACTTTCAACGCCTAACTAACGAAGAATTCTGGATCAGTTCGGAATCCCCCTGTATCAGTTGCGCATTATACCAGTAAGGTCATATACATCTACTAAGAATAGTCCAACTCTTCTAAAGTGTTTGCTACAGTGTTTGTCCAATTTGGGAAATGTAGTGTCAGCCAATATCTATCGAGCAGAGAGAGATCGAAGATGGAATAATGATGATCGATCGAGATACAAAAGGAAAAGTTAACGTAAATCATTACACGAAAATAGCAGATGCAGAACACCAACGACCAAGAAAACAAACGACTTGACTTCAGATTTGCTGATTGGATATTCGCTTTTGAAGAAGCGGCAATCAAAGGCAAAAACTTTCCTATGGGAGCTGCTTGAGTGGACCGGAGCCTGCAACTAAGCCCTGACAACTAGGCCCCGGCAGGACAACACTTAGCTTAGGCAGTTCTACCATGCACTGTTTTCTCAAACACTTGCCGAGACATTGAAACGGGTACGTGTCGCGAATTCATTCTTACAGTTATCAATGGAACCAACTCCTTGATGACTCAAGTCTCGTTTGATTTGAAGTTTGAACAGCAACGGTATAAAAATCATGCACAAGTCATGCCACATGTTCGTGAAGGCCACAACAATATTGACCGGGGTTGAACGCTTGCTCGGCTAATCGGAGATGAACCCTACCTGCAGTCTAACTCCCATACCTCGCAGAAGAATTATATTACATATCTCCGTCTAAAATTTATGTACATTTACTCAGACTAAAAGAAGCTCTACATTTCTCTACAAGGGAACGGCTAAGTTCGTAGTTCGTGGACCCGCCTAACGCTGTCCGACAAATCTTTTTTACACTACTCAAGCAGTAAAATAAGCGCGAACTTGCGAGAATATCTTAATCTCCCCTGCATCAAATCCCAAAACGATGATTGCGTTTACACCTCTGGCTAGGCATTCACCAACCATTCTGTCAAGGGTCAAGGGCCGAATTCCTAGCAGTATAAAAGCATTTCGTGAAATACTTCACCTCGCGGCGACAAATGGCTTAAAAGAACTAATATTCACTCACTCAACCATCCTCCTCCCCCCCACTCCTCCATTGTGACCGAACTTTGAGTCCGTAAACCGTTCCAAGAACACGAGCAACCCTGTATCCCGTGAGCTCGTTCATCGTCGAGGTTATAGTTCCATCAGTATCGGTGAACAACGGAGGTCCTCATTCGGGTATAAATCTGGAAGTGGAAGACGCTGTCGTATCATTAATGCTAAATCGCCGATATTAACCAGGACGTAACAGGGAACCAGCAGTATGGGAAGTTTATCTCCGAAGTCCTCATGATTAAAAGTCGCATAAGTGCATGTTAGGTCCTCTAGCAGAACGGAACCTTATGAAGTAGGCACCGGCATGTCAAATCACGTGTCACTGCTGCGTGCGTGATTGGGCAAATGAGGGCGACTCGCAGTAGAATACATATGCCTAGCTTATCTCCGGCTTTTATCGGTCTTATAGAGTGGAGCCGAGCCCGCTAAGATGCAATATCGGTTCGAGCATCGAGGGCTATAATCTAGTACTTGCATTTTGACCATTACATTGTTCGCACGTGCTAATCAATATGGAACAGTTTTTCTCACCATTCGAGTTCGGAGTCCGGCTGTTCTAGCATGTAATGGACCAAGGCGAATTACTGTGAAGGGAACCAAGTAAGCTGCCTTCCAATCATCAGACAATAACAGGCCACGGTGCCCGCGACGGCAACTTACGAGGTATGCAATGCGACGACGAGTTCACTGCAATTACAAAACTCTCTATCCTTGGGTATGAAGCTACTTGTGTCTTCCAAGTGGTATATAAAATCATCGCAGAGCCATGCGATCGCTTCAGATGTGAAGCCACTCGTTTATACGTTCTCTAAAAGTTATTCGTTTTAATTGCGGCGATGAGGGTAGCCCTTTTCCTGGCGGTGATCCTCTTCGCAGGAGTTCAATTGTCAAATGCTACACTACGCAAATTTAACTTTACAATGCATACTGACATTCGCGCCCCAGGTAAATCTGTTGATGTTGTTGCGGACGTGAAGTGGGATCGAGTACTGACGTTGTGACATTGCATAGATGGGTATCCGCGTGAGGTGTACCTCATCAATGACCAGCAGCCGGGTCCGATGATCGAAGTCGACGAAGGAGATGACGTTGAAGTATTTGTTCTGAATGCGCTGCCGATCGAGAACACGCTACATTATCATGGTACTTTATTGGACAGACTATTTTCTTAACATGAATCCTTCAGACTAACGCTTGTGATATAGGAATATTTCAACAAGGGACTGCTAACATGGATGGAGTGCCCGGAGTCTCTCAGGTTGACAAGAATCTGACACAGTTTGACGGAAACTTACTGACCGGCGTTATAGTTCCCAATTCCACCAGGCGGAAACTTTACGTATAAGTTCAACGTGGGCAATCAGTACGGGTTTTACTGGTATCATTCGCACTATAACGCTTATTATACAGACGCGATTCTTGGTCCGCTCTTGATCCACCCTGCAGCCCATCGAACCCGGCCTTTTGCACAGCTAGCGAACAGCCGTGAGGAGTTGGAAAGACTTCTTCAAGCCGAAAAAGATGCGACATCCATCCTCCTGAACGATTGGTTCCATGAAACTTCCAATAAGGTGTATTCGGACTTCGTCAGGACTGGGGTGTATCCATTCTGTGTGAATAGTTTACTGGCGAACGGACATGGAAGAGTCAACTGTCTCCCAGAATCTCTACGTAAGTTTGGTGTAGGTCTGGGTTTAGAACCGTCAAGTGCCCCCATTATACCTCTCAATCCTCTCGGGTGCACCAACCCTACACTGTTTAACCCAGGATATAACATTAGTAATATTGCGCCTTACACATGCGAGCAGACCTTCTCACCTTTGTTGAAGATATCTGCCGATGTAAAACAGGGATGGCTGGCTCTTAATCTTGTCAATTCGGGAGTCATCACTAAGATAGTGGCATCTATGGATGCACACAAATTCATCATATATGCCACCGACGGGTTATATGTCGAACCACAAGAAGTCGAGGTTCTCTCTATATCCATTGGCCAACGTTATTCGGTTATGATCAAGCTTGATCAAAAACCTGGAAGCTACTACCTCAGATACGCCTCTACTGCAGCCAATGATAATCATCAGGTCATGGAGGGACTGGTTGTCGTGTCTTACACAGTGAGTGCAGTAATACATTTCACATGAGAATATTCTGACAGCAATAGTCCGACGATGGCCGAGAAGCGGATCTTGAAGTTATAGAGGACCCTGACTCAGTATTCATGCTTCTAAACGGCACAGCAATTGGAAACGCATCAACTGTGAATACTCTGTCGCTGCCGCCATTCGAAGAGGGCAACCAACCACCAAGCGGCCCAGCAGACATCACAAAATTTTTTTACATTAATCAGACTGGAGCGACAACTTGGTCACTGGATGGCACTCCTTACACTTCACCTGAAATTCCTATTCTGTATGGAAATGTTTCAGATGCTTGGACGGCTCCTACAACGGTCCACCTGCCGCTAAATACTACCATTGATCTGGTCATACAGATCGCTAATGACACTTTGGACAATGTAAGATTGCCTCATGCTAACTATCAAGTTTATTTCATGTTTCTAATTTCACAAAGATGGGACATCCGCTGCATTTGCATGGTCATAAATTTTGGGTGCTGGGATATGGAGATGGACCGTTTCTTTACGACTCAGTCATGGATGCTCCGGCATCTGTGATAAATCTCAAAAATCCAGGCTATCGGGATGTTATAGATGTGCCAGGTGGCGGATACCTAGTTCTGAGGTGCGCTGTTTTGAGATGCTCTTAAATGTTCTTCTCGTAGTTAACAGTCTATTATTTAACAGATTTGTCACCAACAATCCCGGAGCGTGGATCTTCCATTGTCACATGGAGTACCATATGCTGGTAAGTGTGGAGAGTTGATATTGTTTCGTATGAAGGTCACTCATGAATTATGTTAGAGAGGTCTTTCGTTGGTGTTCATGGAAGGACCGGCTCAACCTCCAGCCACCCTCGATCCAGTTCATCAACCCCATTCGCCACACGAAACCTATCCGCCAGATAGGTGTTCCAAGATGGAGCAACGTCCACGCGAATGTTTCTTGCCAGATTCGTCAAATCTATGATTATTTTCATCACGGTAATTATTTCATTTGCCTAGAGCGTGTTTTGCTCGCATAGGAAGAATCTGCCTGTCCTGTTCTGTCATGTTTGGCTAGGTTCTAATTAGGCGGAGAAGACATCTCTTTGCCAGTTAATTAGATTAACGAGCAGGCCGTCTTGTATGAAGGGGAAAAATGGTGAACGTCTTATTCCATAGAATAAAATAACTAGGTCCTTGCCAACGAGGACGAATAATATAACTGATTCAGCATCTTACTGTCGTTCTGATGCTGTTCTATATTTACTAGTCCTTCCATGAGGTAGTATGTATATGTATTTAGTGATGCTGTTCCTTATCATGTGAGAAAGCCCAGACCCACTACTGCTAATTCCACTCCTGTGAACAACGATGCTAAAACGAGGCGATAGCGAATAGTATCGTCAATGCCCATCCAGTGCAAATCCCGTCCCTGACATATCCCATGTCATACCACTAATGGAATTGCGAAAGCTTAAACAAACCTAGTAATAGAAAACTTATTGTTCAAGGCATCTCTTAATGAAGTTGCTCTAGTCCTTCGCTTATGTACAGAGTTTGCAGACATTACGAAGAGCTCCGTCTCTATAACTAGAAATCTCCCATTCGACTTAAAATTAAGACTAAATAGAATTACTTTTTAATCGAAGTCTTCAAACTAAACGTCAGACAGGACACTATGAGTGAAGATAAAGTTCACGTCATGAAGCTAAAATTCATGAATTCTGGCCATAAACTGAGCTGAGACAATGTGGTCGGCATATGACGACCATAATTCAGATCCATCTTCAAGACCATAACATCGTACCCTCCTATGAGCTGTGACGAGCATCCTCTCACCGCGCCTACAGACTTGATCACTTCGAGAATCCCCACTGGTAAACAGCGCCGTCAGCAGCGACCCATATTACATGTGCCTAAAATGAACGAAAAAGATCATACAACAGCTTCAATTAAAACTTGGATTTTGACCGATGACATAAGACTTTAGGAGAATAAACCACTCTGACCGAAACACTTTGCCCTGGGGCTTGAAAGAAAGCCACTAATTATGGAACTTCAGTGTCCGACAGACGGCGATCTTTGTCGTAGCGGTCGAGATACTGAATTATAGATCCGGACTGAAGCGTGTTACTATTACTGAGTGTAGCAGTCCGTGTGAAGACAATAAAGAGTTAGGAACCATAGAAGTGTCTATATTAATACAAAGTATGGAATATAATGCTTCTTAATACTATTTCTTCGCCTTCCAAACAAATTACACACCTCTCACAAGACCACCATAACCCCCTTATTACGATCGACAATACCCGGCCCTCTCATTTGGATTCAGATCAACAAATGGCTTCTGCTTGATAGAGAGAAAGTCCTAGAAACGAAGTTGAAAAGAATTAGATTGATTAACTTATGGCGTCTACTCGTAGTAACCGATTGGACATCTCTCAAGTATTATTTCTGATTTTTACAAGTGCGACATCAAGGACTCTAAACGAAAATAATTCTTGTCTTAATCACGTATTCCTCAATTATAGGTCAGAGATTCTTGCTTGATTATATCTGCCGCCTTCTCTGCAACAGCGTACACCGTCCATTGTATATTTCCAGACAAGTGTAGAGGGATGACACTCGCGTCGACAACACGGAGATTTTTTGTACCATGGACCACTAGGCTACCATTGACCACTCCACCATCTTTAAGAGGCAACATCGAGCATGTGCCAATGGGGTGATAGAAGGTGCTCAAGGTCTGACAGACAAATTTCTTGTAATCATCATCTGTCAACAAAGGTGCGTTAGGAAAAGCGCATTTGTCAATAGTGTCAGACATTGGCGCGGTCATCATGACCTTCTTGCCTAGGCGTGAAGCCGCAACAAAAAGATCCACGTCAAGAGGATGCTTGAGATAACAAGGATCAATCACTGGATGATCTTTCGGGTCTGCACTTTGAATATGAATTGAGCCTCGTGAAAATGGAGCGACAACACAATTTATGATTGAAATACAATCACCGACACCCTCTGGCTTCGGACAAGGCATAAGATTCTGCGCCCAAGCCGGGGTGAGAGCAAATTGGAAGGCTGAAATATTTGGATTCCCAAGTCGGGCCAATTGAAGGGCATGTTGCTTCTTTAAGCCGGGTGTGCTGTGTTTTCCTTCCGCAATTATCGACTCCGACGGTATCGTCAAGCCAGTTTGATTGTAGGGAATGTACGCAGCCGCATTTGCTCCTGATGCAAAGACTCCACTTTTTGTTAACATATATTCTGCCATGACTTCAGCAACCAACTTGGGGTCATTACGTAAACAATCCAGCGAATACTTGCTGTCGGAGACCTGGTATGCTGGTATTGTGAATGCATGATCTTGCAAATTCTCTCCTACACCAGCATTGTCAATAAGCGTCTTGATGCCGTGAGCCTCAAGCATTGAGCCAGAGCCTATACCTGAAAGTTCGAGGATTTGGGGAGACTGGACCACCCCCGCCGAAAGGATAACTTCGCGATTGGCTTTGACTTGGTACCTCTTGTCACCAACCATGAATTCCACGCCAGTTGCAATCAACCGGCTTTCGAAGTTAGCGAATAAAATCTTCAAAACCAGGGCTGTGGGGAGGAGATGTAAATTGGGTCGATCCGCAGCAGGCACATAGTAGGCAGAAAGTGAACTGCTTCTTTTTCCTGTCTTGGAGCTTATGGTGCACTTTGAGTACAGAGTACCAACACAGGGCTCGCAGCCAGCTGAGACGGTCTTGACACCGATATTGTTCCATGTGGTATTCCACAGCGCCATAGCCTCGGTGAGATGGTTGGGTATCGTGGTCTCAAGAGGCCCCGAGTCACCATGGTTGGTCATGTTGTAGACTTTTCGGCCGCTGGGTTCATCACCCGGGATGGGACTAAAAGTCTCCGTCTTCTTGAAGTATGGCGCTAGATTTTCCCAGTTCCATCCTTTATTCCCCAATGCCTCCCAGTCATTGTATTCTTCTGGCGATCCTCTTACAAATACGTGGCTATTGATGCAGCTCGTTCCTCCAACGACCTTTCCGCGGGGCCAGTCTATGACCCTGTTGTTTACCGAACTCTGAATAGCATTCAGTAATCAGAACTTTTTGTTTATCAATAATATTGCTAGTATACCCTTGACGAACCTGAGGTACAGTCTGGAACGACCAATCATATATAGGGTTCTTCCGAGCAGTATTACTTAGCATCGGGGTTGTGATGATAGGGTCCTCGAGTCTCAGTTCCCCAGCATCCAATATTGCAACATTGACAGACGCATCTTCGGATAGTCGAGTAGCAACAACCAGCCCTGCTGTTCCGCCACCAATAATGATGTAATCGTATTGGACGTTGCAGAACACCTCTACAAACTCATCCATCCCTTCTGAGACGGCCATTTTACTGATGACGTTTGCAGTAGATGTTTGACATCAAGTTGGCTTATAGATTAGTAATAAATTAAGTCCTATTCGTTAACAAGCTTATCTCTAGAGTAGCTAACTAGAGCTTAAAAGAGCACCGATGGAGCGAGTTGCGTCCGGCCTAGCTCTTTGCCAGTGACTTCATCGATAGCGCACCGCAGGGTAACCACCGCATCAGGACGACTAGATGTCCCAGGACATTCCGAACAGGCTGTTCCGCCAATTTTGGCGGTGAACGTCTGTATTAAGATGGACATCGGTAAGTAAGATAGGTTTTTATGAGAGACAAGCATTTTCGGCATGATTCCCGCGATAGTCTGTATAGGGTGCGGCCGCGTGTCTCCGTGTGTCTCCGCGTGTCTCCGCGTCCATGAGTCTACCTATTCGTGGTGCAATTTCTTTTTCAATAATGCCTTCGATGCCGCCGGGTTAATCCATCATCCAGAATCTTCTGAATATTTTTCAGGCAATGAAGACATTCGGAAAATAAGCTTTTCTCGAACAGAACACGCAGAATAATCAAGCGAAAAGGGGCCATACCATAGCGAGCTTGGGTGAACTAATATACCACTCGAAAATTAGATAATTTTATTCAGGTATTTTCCGTCGGTCAGAAATTCCATCGCTACGAAGTAACATTACCACTTGCTTGTGTGGGAAAGCTTCCCTGGGAACTTTAGGTCCAGATTACAGGTGATTACCCTACACACCGATAACAACGATTCGTCGTAAACAAGCAGCAATCAAAAGCAAATTCGCTAAAACTTGCTGGATGGATGCCTGAAGGATAGTAAATATCTAATCACGTATTCTTGATTTTATTATGTTTCAACGAGAAAATAGCAATGATTGGCAGCAGTAATGCTCAGGCTCAGAATTATTGGCTGGTCAGTATGTGACACAATATTCAGCTCGTATGACTTACTTCGATATAACAAATAAGACGGGCATCGATTTATGTAGTAAGGCGGAAGACAGCCTAAATTACAATCTGAAGAATACATGAAGCTGCTCAATGCATAAGTTCCAACGGGCAGATTGGGAATGCATGGGATATTGCCAAAGCTGCGGCGTCTAAAGGGTCAAAATGTATAACAGCTCAGAAGATTGTCGTCGGTGGAGGTATAACTTCTTCGATTGGACGCCATGATTTAGCCAAAATATTTGTGATGATATATGATCTATAATATTTTTTCAATAAACTTCCTGATACCCGGTTTGCTTGCCTCTCTTACTGTGAAATAAACCTGTGCAGTTCTAAGGACAGAAACTACCGCATATTGACAAGTCTGCGATAATTGTTAAAGATAAATGTTAGAGATGCTTTGCAGTTGGTACAGACAAATGCGGTTCCTCCGATAATTTTGTTGGGAGGAATGATCAAAGCGGGAGGTGCACCAGTTAACAAGGTAACTTACGGTGAGCATCGCGATCCACATGTCGGAAATGACCCGTCGACTTCAGTAGTGCACCACTGATCATACTTAAACTGGTGCCTTGTTTAGTACACGAAGAGATCTCAAGCAACGGTGTCTCAGCTTATTCAAAGTTATCGAGTAAGTTAATTATAGCATTTCGCCTTGTGACTTATCCCTGTCGATCAATTCCTTTGAGTCATCTTGTGTGTGCGTATTAATCATGGCAACAACAAAAAATCAAAGCAGTGCTCCAACTGAATCGACCAAGATTTATGTCGAGGCCTCGAGGGTGCAAGCGTTCACGCAAAATGTTCTAGAAGGCAACGGAGTGTCTCCCGCAAATGCTGCAATCGTCGCAAAGTGCCTTGTTGAGGCGGACTTACGAGGCGTGGACACTCATGGCACAAATCGCATCCCATCGTACATGGAGCGGATTCGCCAGGGAGTTCTTGATCCACATGCAACTCCTACTCTGAATAAGATTACGCCTGTAGTAGCTCAAGTTGATGGCAATAACTCATTCGGATTTTTGGCGGGCCATTTGGGTATGGAGGCTGCCATCGATATGGCAAAGGAGTTCGGGATCGGAATGGTGTCTGTGAAGCATTCAAATCATTTTGGGATGTCTGCTTGGCTTGTGCAGCAAGCTCTTGATGCTGGTATGATGAGTCTTGTGTTTACTAACTCTTCGCCGGCCTTGCCTGTCTGGGGAGGCAAAGAGAAGCTCATGGGGGTATCGCCAATTGCGTGCGGTGCGCCTGGTGATGAGAAGCCATTCATATTAGACATGGCACCGTCCGTTGCAGCCCGTGGGAAGATTTATAAGGCTTATCGGAGAGGAGAGAGAATCCCTACCGACTGGGCACTCGACGCTGATGGCAACCAGACCGATGATCCCGCCAAGGCTTTGGAAGGCGTTATGCTTCCAATGGGTGGGCCCAAAGGTTCAGCGCTCTCTATCATGATGGATGTATTCTCTGGAGTTCTCTCAGGCTCAGCATTTGCTGGCCATGTCACAAACCCTTACGATCCGTCCAAGCCAGCTGATGTTGGACACTTCCTAATTGCAATCAAGCCAGACTTATTTATGAGCTTGCAAGAATTCAAAAAGCGCATGCAGTATCTCTACGAGCGTGTTGTAGGCTCAGAAAAAATGGCGGGAGTAGACAGGATTTATTTTCCAGGGGAGATTGAGCAATTGACTCACGAAGAAAGGTTACGCACAGGTATTCCTTATGTTAGTGCAGAGATATCAGCATTGAACAGGGAAGCCGAATTGGTTGGGAAAGCAACTCTTTAATTTCTAGATAAACATGTAAGAGAGTTACCTAGAATTTGAAGTGAAGGATCTGAACAACTATGTCCGTATTTTGGAAAAACAGCAGATAGGAGCTGCGAATACGCATGAGAATCTAGTATCTATCATGTATTACAGAGCTTGTAACTGATACAATGAACTTGGCAACTCTATACCTTGTATCCAAAGCCGGAAGCGAACTGTAGGTCTATTCATCCTCTGCGTCAATCGCAAAGTCATATCGGCAGATCATCCTTGACTAGAGACATGGAGGTGAATTTATGTAAAATCTGGATTCTGTCTAAGGTCAATTTGATTGGCATGATTGTATTGACTAACGTTAATGACTTTCTACCATAGATCACGTGCAAAGCCGGGCAATCGCCGCTCGCATTAATAATCGCGAGCGCGCGATTATTAATGCGAGCGGCGATTGCTTTGCACTCATATATTCTACACCACTGACATATTCGATCCGTAGAACCGATCTTCCACCTAGCTTAACTTCCGTATGAAAACCAGATTATTTGTCGGGTGTGTGACTGGCCCGAAGCGATCGATCGTAGAAGATGACGCAAAAATATTTAGATTATTTATATACATATGAAGCCGAGGAGAAGTCTTGAATCATTGAAAATTTTGTTATAGATATTGCATTAATATTCGTATCGATTTAGTTTATTTGAGATGGCACCCCGAATTGCCATTGTGATTTATTCGATGTACGGCCACATAAGCAGTCTAGCAGAGGCCGCAAAAGTGGGTGTCGAGAAAGCAGGTGGATCTACCGGAATCTATCAGATTGCAGAGACCTTGCCAGCTGAGCTCCTGTCTAAGCTTGGAGCTCCTCCAAAGCCAGATTATCCTACCATGAATGTCGATATGTTGCCTGAGTTTGACGGATTCATGTTTGGTGTTCCCACTAGATACGGAAACTTTCCCAGCCAGTGGAAGTCGTTCTGGGACTCTACCGGAGGCTTATGGACAAGTGGAGCTCTTCACGGCAAGTATGCCACACAATTTGTATCGACTGGTAGTGGAGCTGGGAACGAGAGCACGTTTATATCGTGCATGTCTACATATATGCATCATGGGATGGTATACGTCCCGCTTGGCTACAAAAACACTTTTACCGAGATGACGAATCTGGAAGAGGTCCATGGCGGTTCGCCATGGGGTGCCAGTACATTTGCAGGTCCTACTGGCCAGAGAGCAGTGTCCGATCTTGAGAAGAAAATTGCTATAGCTCAGGGAGAGATTTTCTATAAGGCTCTTTCAAGAAACAAGGCGTGATCTACAAGAGATAGAAGATATTAAACAAGGTTTTTTGCGGGTAATAAGCATGAGATGGGGCCAATATTAAGCATGGGGCGGATGTTAAGCATCAATTGATCATTGATGTATCTTTAGAGCGAATGATTAGGATTGCGTTCAAATGTAGCTTTTAAAAGCTGCTATCTTCAGTTTGTTTATATATCTTTAATGATGATGCTAAAATATACGCAGTAAAAGTAAGTATTCAGTATCAGTTAGCGTTTTCGTAGAGAGCTAGTTGTCTGAGATAAGCCAGTTCAAAGGATTTCAGAATTATGTTTAGCTTGCAAACTATAAAATTAAACTACAATGCAGACTTTACCAATGTGGTTTGTGGAATTAGATGAGGATCATACCAACGATTACTTCGTCGTAACTAAACATCTTCTTTAAATTTTTTCATGGTAAAAACCTCTTGCGTCAGAGTATGTGGAGTCACGATAGTACCAGCAAGCGAGCTGCTGAACCTTTGGAAGTCATAGAGATTGAATAGCATTATCTTTTCTTTAGTCGAGTGAAAGGTTCAGGCAATTTCTCTATTTGAATCTCAAAAACCAGCAGATTCTTTGCATTCTGTCTGCGCATGGTGGCTGACTGGTTGTCCCACAGTGAGTTAATTCTAAACCCGTGCTGTTGGTGAAGGTGAAGATCTTCATGTTACGAGTCGGCACTAAGCGTAGTGCGTGACGACCTTATATTTAGATATGTGTCTGTTGCAGCAGCGCAGCTCAAGGGATATCGGATACCTTGGATTTGTTCCGCCGGCCTCGCAGAAAGCTTTGATCTCTGGACTCCCGACGGCATTAACGGCACCTAGCAATTGGCTACATCATTCTCCTCATGAGCGCCATGAAGCTAGCTGCGGCTACCCAGAGATATCAAGAGATGACTTTACAGAGCCCATCCCAGCTGGAATCACACTAAATCGGTGATCACAGTCATTAATTTTACTAAATAACTTTTAGAGTTAATAAAGGGAGATTCGCTAGGAAATTTAAGACAGGTAGGCTGACTTGGGATTGCTTAGACTTCCTGATGATACCCTGAGGCTGACTTTAAGCATAACAAATCTGCATGCAAATGCATGCTAATTCAAAGAATCGCGCAGAATGCAGCGGCCATTGGCCCTTCGCTCAGCCGGTCGGTGGACGGAGTTTATGTTTTGGGAATCATACCATCAAGGTCTCTAGTTTCTGCAGTTTAGGCTCTGTAGTTTCAGTAATTCTGCTATCTCTGTATGTCTGCGAGGTGTACGAGGTCTGTTAGTACGCTAGTTTGGCGTCCGCTGGTTGGCGTGGCTGCATGGCTGCGTGGCCTAAGCTCGTCATCGAGGAATGGACCGCTAGCGTATTAGGCATCACTGCAGCCTTGAAGCCTTCTTTTGGATGATCGGACGACAGAACTTGAGCACCGTCCCGGAGGCAGCACGGTCCTGTTGCGGAGCAGGTCGTGGAGTACCGAATCTGCACTGTGCCTTTGCCGACATATGCATTCAAGTCATGTCCAAGCCATGAAACTAATCCTCGGACCACTGTCAGGCTGTCACGTAGCCACTCGCGAGTCCCGGTATCACGCATTTTTAGCGAACGCAGAGGTCAGGGGTTGATGAGGCAAGACAGAGCAAAGATGGTCAACTGACGATTTCGATATGCCACGTCTTATTCGAAATGCTATTCGGAGTTCTAGATGACGACATATGACGTTAGATTAGACTTCAGAAGGGAAATGCCCCAGAAAGTCACGGGCACTTTGCCGTACCTCTCAGGCCAACCGCTGCAGCCTTTCAGGCGCAGTTTGCAAGAGGCTGGAGACGAAGCTCCTGATAGCTACTTGGTAAGCAAGTTGAATCGTCACGCACGTGAGATCGTCTGTAGTAATCGGATTATGGGTCACGCAGAGGTTGAATTGCTGCGTAAATCCTTGTCTTCTCTGTAGCATTTTCATGAGACACCACATGGCTCAAGAACCCACCAAGATCCGCTATCATGCTCCAATCTCTAGGTCTTGCGAAACGGTTAACATGTACTTCGATCTGACGTGAGCAAAGTGTTCAAATAATTTTGAAGCAGTTGTGCTAGGAATTCAAGTGGATAATCAGGATAGTCAGAGAAATTCAAGGTATTCGAGAGGATTCAAGGCATTCAAGAGATATCCGGGTGTATTTTCACAGGATACTCAATCGATAGCCTCTATTATCGTCCAGCAGTGACGTCAAGCTAAATATTTTCTCGAGCTAGATGGCCAGGCCGTTTCCAAAGGCTGCTATCTCAAGTTAATGAATGTACTAAGCGTTCCTTGAATACTGCAGAGCTAACAACGTTAATTTCTAGCGTCGACCAAGCGAATTGTACGATTTGAAGTCAACGAGCAACTCTGCCGCTGCAACTCGTACTGACTAGTATTGGCACTTTGTTGAACCAAAGTCCGAGACGTTGCAATTAGTCCATAACTTTAATGTAATAATGATCGCATATTAGCAGAAACTCAGATTGATAGGTGTGCGACTCGAAAGCTCGGAAGAAATTCACATTGGAATCGCCGTTATACACAACCTGACAGGGTCAGGCCATATCTGAATAGGGCCTTCTCCATGCATGCAAAATCATGAACGTTTGGCACAGATAGCGATTTCTACAGCGTCCACAGAATCACAGGTCTGTCACATGGCTGATCGTCAGAAGACAGAGCACGTGATCGCTAACCACAGCGCATAAAGCGTCTCACTTGTAAGATGAATTAACGTGAACAGCAAGTGCCCATGGGACTTGCTGAGACTGACACAGTCATCTGCAGAGTGGAGCATACTAACTGAAATGCTGGAGGCTCGTATTGCGTTGACGACTATTGAAGCTGAGGTTCTTCTTGGAACTGTATCTAGACTGGTCGGTAGCTGGTTCTGCCAGTTGGACGCCAATCTGGCAGTCACCGAGAGTAAACTGCCTCGTAAAATTATCTGACACGTTGCTTCGAGTGTTCTACACCAGCAGAAACAGTTGATTCTATGATATAATACGAAGACCAATGGAGATTCGTAGGACTAACGGTCCAGTGGCAGACTTAAGTGAGCTGTTTAAGGTTTAATTTATCGGCAATGAAGCTTGTTTCTGAAGGAATCATCGACGTAATGTCAGCTTACCAGATTTGCTATTACGTAAATGATCTGCACGACCTCTGAGGCCTATAAGAGTGCTTTGAAGTTCTCTCCCAGCGCAATTTGACAATATTCCATATCACTATAAGGTAGGCCACCAATTGGAGAAGCGTAGACTCTATTTCAGTGTCTCGTTCTGTATCTTTGAAGTCGTGTGGGCTATTTTCACATCTAAATTATGCATTTTCGCAACTTCAAAGAATAAATTTCTGGTTGAAATATCATAAGCCGCTAACGTATGTCCTGGCAGATCAATCACGACCAATCTATCTTCTTAAAATGTCGTACACCGCAACAGAGACCGGAAACATGCCTGCAGATACTTATACGGCGAAGAATAAGGATGAGCCAGGGCTCAAGGAGAAGGTGGAGCAACTTGTCGCTTTTATGGAAAAATGCAAGTTCGCTCTGATGACCACACGCGTTGAGAGCTGTGGGGTGCTTGTCTCTCGATGTATGGCCCTGGCCGCAACTGTACAGCACTTTTTTTCCGTGTCTCCATCTATAGCTGACATGCATTATAGGAATCCGGTGGAATCGATCTCATTTTCCACACAAACACGGAGTCTGGCAAGACTCACGATCTGGCTGGCGACCCAGATATTAATATTGGCTTCTTGAACTCCTCCGGCGAGTGGGCATCAATTTGTGGTATAGCCACAGTTGAAACTGACCGTGATTTCGTCCACAAGCACTACTCGAAGACGTTGAAGGCGTGGCTCGGCGACCTTGGCGATGGCGTTCACGACGGCGGCCCAAACGATCCCAGAATTGGTGTCATCCGTGTTAAGTCGCAGTCAGCTACGTATGCTATTGGGCATGCGAATATGCTTGAACGGAGTTTCAAGATTGCGAAGGGAATGGCCACAGGTGATGTGCCGCATATTAACAAGCTGAGGTCGTTGAGCGGAGCAGAGTTGGAGCAGTGTAAGTCTGACATGGAATGGCAAGGGATAAGTCTAACTGGCAATATAGGGCGCAATGTCAACTGAGAATAAGCTTCTACAGTCGTTCATTCAAATCAGAGGCTATATTCGAAAAGCCTGCTTGTGAAGATAAAGCGGATATTTTTGTAGCGCAAGGAAAGCTCGATAATGAGTCGATGATGAAAAAGCTAAAGTCGGTCGAGAGTCTGACCAGCATGTAACTATTGCGGAATGATATTAGTACATCGTTTTATTGCTAATACCGTCTTACTATTTCGTTCACTGGAGGTCTTGCGATCTCCCTATTGATTATATATATATCTCAAAACATACCATTGCTCCCAAAATAATCTGCCAATTTACTGGAATACCAATTTATTAGTTGGTAAACCCGCTAGTTTCCTAGTGGTTTGACCTGAAGCTCTGTCCTATGGTGACGACTGACATTTGAAATCGTTACGTGATTGCGCTGTCGCATTAACCTTCTACCCCACTAAGTGATTGTATGACCTCGAGAAGCGAGAGGCTATAACTATCTCTAGCAGATTGTTTTTGAAAGAGCAGCTCTACTGCCATTATTCTGTGGAATGGGCTCTAGTGAAGTGCCAAAGCAATGATATACTCTATTCTTGAAACTCGCCGTCAAACTTGCGACCACAAAATCTGGAGATGTCAATTAATTATTGCAAAAACAAACTGCCTTTCTTATGTGCGCTGCTCTAGCTGTGAGTTCTACTCTAGTAAGCCTATCTCCTGTTATCTATTCGGTTTCAAAGTACTAATTGTAAGCTTTATCAGTCCTTTTGCTGCCAGGAACTCGGCACAGACAGGTTGATCACAGGTCTGTTTGATGCCACTACCTATCCAATGGCTGAGGGCTCCCGTAATTTCAATTTAGTGGCCCTTTTTACTACTTAGTATTTTGCTAACTAATCTGCTAAACAATTAGCACTTATGCTTTTGTTGTACTGCACTTACTGAACAATACTTCTGCAAGATGAGTTTGTCTTTCCATTACCCTCTGTGGAATGACGAGCGATAAGAATTGCTGCTCTTCTAGGTACAGTAGTACCCTGCAATTCGTTGTTTTTTGATAATTTAAGCTTCTGTTCTTTTATTGGCATAATTGCAGCTACTCTCTGCCGTTGATTTCTTCCTGGAAGATTATTGTAGGACTTAGCAGAGATGACTTCAAATCTAGGGGATGATTACGATTTTATTGTCGTTGGTGGTAACTCATTGTAATGGTCATGCCTTGATTTGGCTTGTTTGTATTGACTAGAGCATAATCGGCGCTTCTGAATGCTCCATTGCGTGGCGTCTTACCCTAGGTAAAAAAAAAGACCGAGTGTCCTCCTCGTTGAGGTCGGAGGAAGGAATGATGCCAAACACTTGCATATAAGTTAGATGGGGAAAAATGCGTTCGCATTAAGTGCTAAGCGAAATTGGAGATACGAAACAGTCCCACAGAAGCATCTTCATAGACGGGTTTTATCTTATGATTGGAGAAAGGTCTGGACAGAAATACAGCGATCAACCTTGCTGCCGTCACCTATGGACCAAGATATGATGACGAGGACATAGCACGGGTCTTTGAAGACGACTAATGGAAATGGGAGAACGTCTAGAACGCTTCAAAAGCCTAGAATCTTACGCTGGGTTTCAATTGGACGTCTCAGAACAGCATAAGAAGTATCTAAATCCTCGAAGACCATGGCAGCTCAGGCCCTTTGAATGTCGTCTTCACTGTAGTCTGGGAGAGGAGGTCGAGGATATCATGGACGTATTCATGGAAATCGGAGTCTCTATAAATCCTGATTCGAATTCAGGTAACCCAATAGGCTTATCTGTGGCACTCAGGACAGCCTACAAAGAAATAATATTAACAGCGGCTGATCTACTTGCTGACGCGCCTGTAATCTCCACATTATAATGAAACCCAAGTTGGTTGTGTAATTTTTGAAACAAAGACCGCGAAATGCATCTCAATTCTTTGACGGCAGAACGTTTCATGATTTTGGCAGCGGGCAGTCTCAATGGCCTAAGATCGTCACGCTATCTGGCGTAGTTCCCACTGATCATCTTAACTAGACATGAGAGGAATTTCTTATCGTTCATCATTCGCCTAGGGACAACAACACTAGCGCGATCAACAACTTTCTTTTTTCTCACGATAACGTGCTGAGTATTCAACTGAGCGAAAGCATTTTTATTGTTCCGTTAACCATTCCAGACCGTGAACATTACTGGTCCATCCTTTGGTATTTGTTGAAAAAGACCACTTTCCATCCAGACACGGAGGAATCCACGGCGTTTGCGGTTTCCTTCCTTTGAAAATGACCATAGGATCGATGAATGTACCGTCAGCGCAAAGGCATTCAACGACTGAAATTTACTCCTGGCGACCAGGATTCGCTTGCCAATATGTTCTAGAGCTTGATTCAACAATAATTCGGGTAGATTCCATAGATCCAATAGCAAATCCCGTCTCGTCCATGTTGTATATGTTCGAAAAATCGATTTTGAAAGCTTTATCGTCTCTTCAAACGCGTCGAATCACGCAATTAACGCGTCTTTTGAGGTGCCGTCCATTCTATTGCTGACGGCCTATGACCGATCTAATACTAGAATGACACTGAATAAAACGTGGCACCCAATTTCTTCCAAGTGGTGAATATTGAACAAGTTGTTGATCGGACGTGTTAACGGACCTGACGGGACGAGCAAGAACTTGTGAAGCGATATCACCTAGCAGCTTATAAGTGACCGGATATCCACACCTACTCAGTTGTTCAACCACTTCCAAATTGTATATTCCTCCACTTCTGATAACATTTGCGCATCAATTCGAGCAGTAGAGCGCGACGAGTAGCCTTGTAGTCGTCGGTACACAGCTGACACGATTAGTGAAAGCTCACGTGCTGCCTCATATGCTGATTTAAATTTACCGCATTTAATATCATATAGTGCCTGAAGAACCAAAGCTTCGTTTTCCACAGCTTTCTGGCTTTTACGACGTACCATGGTGGTGTAATTGAGTTAGAAGGGTAGTGGAACTGAAAACTCTACCGAATACGTGATACTTCCGACTAGGTGATGAGTTACGTTACTACGGATTGCTGCAGGTTAGTCCGGAGCTGCCTCACGTGAATAGACATGGACAGCTGCTGTCTTAAAAGTCATTTGCATGTCATTTCGATGTCTCTTAGGAGGCGTACTAGCTGAAAAAAGTTGTTTGTGATCGAGGTGAGCATACCGAGTGAGATCACGCTTGACGTATATTGGAAAGGTCGCAGGGCAGAACTGGACATGACGCTATCTATATCTCATACATTTGTAATGAGGCTGGCTGTAAGGTGGGCATTTTAGCCAGGGACAATTTTTGCCCAATCAGCTTAATAGAATGCAGAGTAACGTCAACCAACACCCACCTAATGGACCAAAAATCCATCCCACACTCTCTTCAAATTCCAATTGCACCACAATGCCCCGTCCTAGCCAAACCAAAGCTGATGAATATGAGAGTCGGATTATTACCGCAATTGCTAGGATTAAATCTGGCGAAATTCAAGTCTGTCAATGAGGCTGCAGTGCAACTTGGAATTAGTAAAACAACTTTAGGCAGAAGACTAAAAGGTCATGCTTCACGTGCTGAAGCTCGAGCTGAGCAGAAAACTTCACAAAATCGAAAAAATTATTGCTTAGTTATATTCGACAGCTTACCAAAGGTGGATATCCTCTTAGCTACGAGACGTTGAAATTAATAGCTTTTATATTCAGTCACATCGCGTCGAGATCAAAGAATCAAAATCACCAACCAGCTCCGTAACTCCACCATTTGGCCACAACTGGGCTTATCGGTTTCTGAAAAGTCCCTCATCTGAAACCTGTCACTGCTTGTCGAATTCATATGAAAATTGCAAGGAACCTCTAAAGACACTTTAAACGCGTGGTTTAGCGCGTTTAGCGCGATTAAAGCAAATATTACAGAGTTTAAGATCAGTAATTCGGAGATATACAACATAAAAGAGACCGGATTTTCTATAGGTTCTATGGCAACTACAAAAGTAATTATTGATTCGACTATAAACACGAAATGGCAGCCAAATCCGGGTCGTCAGTGGTGGATTTCTATTATTGAGTGTAGTTTTGAAAGACAAGTTCTTGCTGACTAAGACAGAAATACGCGATTGAGTAGACACCTGCAAAAGAGACTTTGAGGAGAACAAATTCGAAAAGAAAAAATGCTCAGAAATTGTCCAACAAAAAGGCTGAAAAAGCTCTGATGATGAACAATTCGTAGATGCTTTAAAAGAGAGAAATCCAGGACTGTATTGTAGTTGACGTCGAGTAATCAATGTTTGAAGTTGTAGAGCTGCAGAATTTTGGTCCATTAGGTGGGATGACCCAAGTAAATTTAGCAACAGAGCTTGTGTGGCAGGAAGGGAGTTTTGCAAGCGGCTCTCGCGAGATCGAGTTTAACAATATCAAGTTGAGTTTTTACGCCATTTTCGATTCGCTCGAATGCCATCAGAATATTATCGGATGAGGATCCGATGTGCTTCAAGAATGCGTGCTAGCCTTCAACTCGGGAAGTTGCTGCTTAGATGAAGATATTGTCCAGTCTATAACAACAAATCTTCTCTGCTTATGTACCAGCCACTTTTGTTTCAGGGAGCAGAGAATATGTGGCTCCGCTGCGTATCTCGATTCAAAGTCGAAAGTCGCCGATAATATTCATTCTGAGTTTGAGCGTTTGTAAGCTTGATCCAAAAACCGAAGAATTCGTCGTCACACTCATCCGTGATAGTAATCACCAGTTTAGTTTTGGCTGTGATCTTGTTAATATGAGAGATACATAGTAAATGAGTTCAGCGGCCGATCGTTTGTAACGCTGCGAGCAGCGCCGGATCAATATGGCCGGTTCAATTCAAAACCGAGTCCAATTCCCACCCCAGATCATTGATGCTGTTGTTGAGAAGATTGGGGCGGCTAAAGTTGAAGTGAGACTTTACACCCTTCAGTCTCTTTCAAGGAATTGCGGATTCAGATCCAACCGGAAATTTATCTTTTATCCTTGAACAAATCGAAAAAAGGGGATTGTCATATGTCGCTATTCTGGAACCAAGAGATCACACCAACGACGACTCAACCAAGCTGCAAAGGCTATACGAAGCCCCGCAAGCGTAGAGTTTCCGAGGATAATTTTGCTGAGGATCCGTCTGAAATCTTTCAGGAAGGTTTTAAGACCAGACCTTTGTTCACTGCAGGTACCTACAATGAGAAGAATGCGTTTGTGCCAATCGATAGTGAGAAATTGACAGACAGTGTTCTCTTTGGGAGATACTTTATCTCGAAGCCTGCAGGATCTTCCTACAAGACTACTAAATGACATTCCATTCAAAAAGTATGACAGAAGCACCTTTTACACATCTGGTGCACATGGCTATACGGATTATCCGACTTGGGAAGAGAAAAGCCATGTACAGTTAGAGGCCGATGTATGTTATGGAGAGATGAAGGAAAGTCAGGACGATTTATTTGATTGATATAGAAGTGAGAGGGGCTGTTATTCCTGTTATGAACAGATATTTATTGAAGGTTTACTCAGAATATCTTATCAATTGCGCATCTTGTAGACTATAGCAAGGTCGGATGTGTCAAGATGACACTGCTGTTCTCTGCAAATAGAAGCCTCGCAGGCAGGGACCAATTGCCATCATTTTGCTTCCTCAGAGGCAGAATTAAGCAGAACAAGCAGAACAAGCTTACTTTTAGCTTCTACTTTTAGTTTCTACTTTTTGCGTTTGAGTAAACTGACCGCCGCACTTAATATGCTAATCCTTATAATAATATGCCAGCAGCTGCTTTCAAGCCGTATATTAGTTGATCTGCGTTGAGAAGAATGTCACAACCAAAGGCAAGACATCTGGCAGTAGACCTCTTATCAAACATTCAACGGCACTACCAACCCAAAGAGTTTTGATTAAAGGTAATTTAATCTAACCAGAACGCCGATCAGATGTCCATCATCTCATTTGTAAGCCATTCGCAAACAGATCGCCCACATAGATTTCACAGAATCAGCCAACACAATCTAACTCCAAATCCATGCATGCTTCAGATTTTGCGATTGAGTGGTATTTAATAAGTACATACCTGCCAGGTCTGGATATTGCAGAAATGAACAGATCTTGTCAAGGTGGTTATCACTCTCCTGGTCCGAGACGAGTGAAAGTGATTCAGCATTAACACACATTTTGTCCTATTTACAGATAACACCCTAAATAGACCTACGGCACCTCACCTCGAGATGTCCTCAAAATCCAATGTTCAACTTCGACAGTGCTGGCTGCTTTGAAGGCTCTTCGAGAGAAGTTTGAAAGATTGAGTTTACTTAGCAATGTTCCTATCTATTTTAAGAGATCAATTTAGAGCCTTACGCTTGTATATATTGCATGTAATCTGTTAACATTAACTGAAACTAATTAGCATTTAGGTACTAATTAAATATCGAGCTCCTGAGAACAGCGGCGTTCACGTAATGATCCATGTAGAGTTTTGGTAACATTCCAAAAGTGGTGGGTCATCACGGCGTGTACCCAGGTTATCACGCGTTTGTTATATCACACGTGTACGTGCGCCCTGCGCCCTGATTATTCGCAGGGGTCTACAATGCACAGGAACATCGTAGGCAAAATATAAAAACCAAGGCTCATAACATGTTCCATTTAGATTATCGTCGTGAAAAAAATGAATCCCATGGTAAAAGCTGTATTTGTATCAGCGGCGTTACTGTCCTTAATTGCCAAATCGGCAATCGCCAATGAGACCGCCTCTGCTCGATACGCAATCCCGTCATTTTTGACTCCTTACCAAAAAACGACTCCAAAATATTATGAAACGCCTGGAACGAAATTGGGATTTAATGTCAGTTATGTATTGGACTGGGGCATAATAACTGACTGGAATAACATTTATACAATCAGTCGTGCTGTTGCTGGATCATGCCCGTTGTCAAACCGAACTCTTTGGTTTTTCTCTTCAAACTATCTGGTTAGAAATGACACATATGATTCGTACAGATCAACTTCGCTTTCAATCGCAAGGACGTTTGACCATCTGGGCTGGGTTGCTGACGCCACGTGCGATGAAGAAACCGGTTTCTTCAACGCAATTCCTCTCACCCCCTCCGAGGCTGCGGCGATGAACGATTATGAAACGTACTATGATCTCGCTACGTACTCTAATTGTGTACCGGTTAGCAATACCAAAGCTGTTCACTTCTGGACTATTTACGATTCGTTCAATAGAGACACTCCTGTCCTAGGTATTACTCAAGCGATCTATAACATCGATCCCAACAGCAACATGTTATCTGTCACTCGTCAAAGTCAAACATTTTTGACGTATGAATATTGTGGTTACGGAGCCTTTGCCAGCGTTGTCGTGAATAGTGTGGCTTATTTGTATGGTTTGGATAGTTCATTTGGCTCGTCTCACGTGCACCTTGCCAGTGTGCCCGTCTATGACATTACGGATATCAGCAAATGGCAGTATTACGATGCCAGCGCGAAATCATGGAGTTACACCCTTCCAACAGCTCCTCCTCCGCAAGTTAACGCTGTAATGAAAGACCCGGCAGGATTTGTCAGCGGAAGTGTCTTTTATTCTCAGTACCACAACCAGTATTTGCTAGTTTATATAAATGCGCAGAAGGACAGCACGTTCTATGTCATGTATTCGTCTACGCCGGTTGGTCCTTGGTCCAGCCCGATGTCGTTGTTTACATATCAACTAGCTTCTGATGAGGTAGCCCTTTTGTACGGTCAAGCCACGCCTATTTATTTCGAGCAACCAAACCAAGTTGCCGGTAAAAGACTGATGCTTAGCTTCACCACGGAGAATGAAGGCAGTCTCCCTTATACCGCTAAGACCTTCGAGCTCGTATTCCAATAACTATTTCATGGACACGCCGACATGGTTAACATGGTTATTGGTTCAGTTCATACATTCTTTCAATATTGTGAAGGATTTGCGTGCGTACTTTTGGACATTGTCTAACTGCCGTTTCAAAGATCATTGGCAAAAAAATAGCACAATTAGAACGTTCGAAAGGTCCATCTCAATGAGCACAATGGTTGACCGATATCTGCATGTTTTATCAGTTGTTTACGCTTCTTTAATGTGGCTGACTTTTCGTCTTTTTTATTTTCTTTTTCTTTTCTTCATAGCTCTAGAGATTCTTTGGGCTGGCTTTGTTGAGGTAATTAGTATATTATATCATTTGGGATTATGATAATGTCTATCAACGGTTCTTCTGTTATTTCGATTTTGATTTTCCAAAAAAAATTGCATTATAACCACGGTTTTGCCTTCGTTTTTGTGCCTTCGGCATCTCTAATGAAGTCAATTATAGAAAATTTTACTTCTACAAAGACTTTGCAAAGATAAGTTCAACGCGGTAAAGGAACGAGTATGACTGGAACCACACTTTGGTCAATCATAATCTAAAGCAAGCCATATATATGATATAACGTCAGTCGTTGCCTAATCATGCACGTCGCGTATTCATATAATTTTTTTGACTCTCCCACTTCCTTCCTCGATAACACCACCACAATGCGACATAAAAACCAGCAAGCTGCCGAAAACGAAAGGCTAGTCCTTGAAGCATTAGCTGGAGTCGAATCAGGCAAATATAGGTCGTGGTCTGAGGCTGCACGTCTTCTTCAATCAACTCTTCAACAGTTTATCGACGACTAAAAGGATTCCCTTCACGCTCCACTGCCAGAATTAGGGAGCAATTATTATCTGAAGTTCAAGAAAAATTTTTAATTTTGAAGTGGATTAAACAACATGCTCAATCTTGCTATCCTATCACATATAAGTTGTTGCAACAAATCGCCGTTGCAATCCGCCAACGTAGCGTCGCGTCAGTCAATGCTCCCGAACAGCTACCTCCTCTAAAGCAGACAATTGGCCAAGGTTGGGCACCACGGTTCATCCAACATCATCCCCATATTAAGACCGTTATTGGACGTCGAATTGAAGTCAGAAGGATGTATGCTACAACTAAAGACGCGATAAACGCGTGGTTTGACGCGTTCGAAGAGACAATGGACACGTATAAAATCGATAAATCAAACATCTACAACATGGATGAAACTGGATTTGCGATCGGATCTATGGAATCTACGAGAATAATTGTTGATTCAACAATTAGAACACGTTGGCAAGGCAATCCTGGTCGTCAGGAGTGGGTTACAGTGGTTGTTGAATGCATTGGTACGGATGGAATGGTTCTGGAACCTTTAGTGATTTTTAAAGGGAAAAATCTTTCTTCTCAGTTGATCCCCAAGTCCCGCAATGGGAATTGCTGTTGAGCAACTTCGAAAAGGTGGACGAGCAACCATCACGGTGTAGAGCGGTTGGAAAGAGTTTTCAAACCTTCAACTCGTCAACGAGCAAATGGTCGAACGAGACTTCTTATATGTGATGGCCATGGCAGTCATATAAGTGACGGTTTCATTGCTTGCTGCATGGAGAACAATATTTAGCTGCTTGTTCTTCCTTCTCGTACCTCACATATACTGCTACCACTTCGTCGGCATATTTGGACCATTACAGAAGGTATTGACGACTGCTTTATCACAGTTTCATGAGGCACAACTGACGCGAATACAAAAGACAGAATGGTTAGAGGCATACGATTAAGCACGAAGTATGAGCATAACGGCACATAACACTGCTTCGGCATGGAGAGGGGCTGGGTTGGTTCCATTAGACAGAAAGAAAGCACTTCGTTATTTACCATCAGAAGAGGAAGTTGATCAGCCCGTTGTGGAGACACCGGCAAGCTCACCTACAGAAAGGAGATTTGTGCCTGTCTATCTCAATAGCTCTTTACCGGAGCTTGGAGCATTGTAGCGAGCCAATGAGATTCTACAAGAACATCTCCAGGCGCTGCAGACACCTATTCGCAAACATCTTCGCGAACTAGCAGTTCTAAGCGAGCGTCATTCGACACGTCGTATTATTCTCGAACGCGAGAATGAAAACCTTCACAGCATATTAAATAAGAGAAGAGACGTAAAGAAAGGAAAACGGGCACTTTTAAACAACAAATTCTTGCTCAGCCGTGACGCATTACGAGATGGCGTGCTGGATGCAGAAAAGAGGAGTGTCGATCGAACAAAAATAAGAGGCGAAAAATCTAACAACCAGCAAATCCAACTAGCTGAAAGTAGCTTACAGGATGGAGAATCCCATGATGAAGCGGATAACAGTGAAATTCGGGATTGTATTGTAGTTTCTGTTGAGTAATACAGTTTTTAGAAGATGTTGTCAATAAATTTGTATGATTAGGCGACGTGTATGATTAGGCAACGACTGACGTTATACACATTATGTCTGATCAAATTGACAGCATCTATGAGGATCTAACAAAAAACAAATCGTTTCCGGTGGGAGGTCCTACATGCCTGACTGTAGAAGACACAGATGAAGGCTACGACGGAGTAAGTTAAGCCATTCGTGATAAGAAAAATTATAGCGTACAAATGTAGCTTAATCTGATGGATATCGTATTACGGCGGAGGTGGCTGAGCAAGTGGCAATGCGTCGGCTTGAGCTTGAACCTAGCGCTAATGCTTCTTTTGCGGCGATGCCGGTGTAGTGTTAATATTCGCCTAGAGATTTCGAGGTTGGGATACCAGCGCAAACGGCGGAGTTCGTCTGACGTGGCATCATCCACACTGATATGCTTGTATTGCAGCAATTCCGAATTCCAAAGACATGATACCAAATACGACCAGAAATCAGAAAATATTTAAAGGGTTTACCAGAAGTTCGATTCTATAAAATATCAGTATCCACTTTCTAGTATTTTTGATATGGAAACAGCAGCGGTTTAGAGTCTATTAACAGAAAGTTCTCATTCCGTAATCGAATCTGTCCGCATTCGCTGCCGCCATGCCTATTTTCGTCAATATAGATGTATGTTGCAACTTCCATCTCACCTTGTCTGTCAAGATTTGTCTGTCAAGAAGCGGTAATCTAAGTATTAGTGGATAAACCACCGAGTGGTATCTCTACTAGTCTCGATAATGTTAAAGGAAGGATACGACTTGATCTTTCTTCAGAAGAGTCTATCAGCAGCGTAACTATCAAATTAGAAGGTCAGATGAATTCAATGGTCAAATGGGATACATTTATTTAAAATTATAGGTATGGCGTGGACTACCTTGGGTTCCAATGCTGGTCCTGCTCCGATGAATGCTATAGTTACAGCTTAGCTTTTTCCCAGAAGCCCGGATTTCCGGAACCAAACAATACAGGGAAATTCATAAGGTATGGTCTAGATAACTGTATTTTTGAGAGATCAATGTTCTAAGTAAATAGTTAGTATATCAGACTCAAACCGTATTTCCGCCAGGGGATGTTCGAGATGCTGGCAAAGTCGATAAAGACGATGGCTTCACGCTTGCTAAGGGCACATATCAATACTCCTTCAGTCTAAAAATTCCTATAAACAACAGCTGCTCGACGTCTACGACGCTATGTCTAAGGTTTCGTTTGACGGAGTTTTGAATCTTGTGTCATACATCAAGGATCCAGTCGAACATATTAGCACTACGCTGCCGCCCTCCTTCTACGAATCAAGTACAGCCGCAGTTCGGTGCGTTCTAAAAGAGTTCTATTTTTATGAATCACCTTTGACGGAAACCATGCTGATTTTAATAGATATTACGTCAAAGTGACTGTTAAAAGGTCGTCTGCACTTAAGAGAGCTAAGCGCCAATATAATCCGATTGTTTTCCTTCCTATAGAGAACCACCGGCCCGAGAAAAGCTCCCAACGATGGGCGTTTGTGCGAACACTTCACGAATTTCAAAAGCTCCCTGAACCAAACGATTCAAAGGGTACCCGCAAGTTGAAATCCCTATTTACCAAGACCTCGAAGCTGATTCCTTCTGGAGTGTCTGCGAGTAGAAGTTAGGATGCCTTATCCTTCCATAGTCGTCCCACTTGAGCCAATCGTGGCTGAAATCCTTTCGCAAGCGAAATTCCCATTGCAGAGTCTATATATATGCGCAATTTACAAATCATCCTTGTAAGACTGACTTTGATCTCTGCACAGGGTCATTCAAGGGATATGATGCTCGGAGGGGACCTTGGTCGGCAGCTTTTGAATCGACAGAACTTATCCATCCTTGCAAAACCACAACGCATAAATGAGGTAGCTGGATCTCACAGGGGTCAGTATGAACTAATTTTTGACTCCAGCGCGTGGGAAAAATTACATTTGCCAGAGAATGCGCCATCTACGTTCACGACATGTAATATTTCTCGAAGGTATGCAATGGATTTTCTCCTGGACCTCTCCTTGGGACTCGAAGGACCAATTGAGGCAAGTCTTTTATTATCTCGATTTTACACTAGCAGAAAGCTCTGATATTTATTTTGCGTCAGATGATTATTCTGAAAATTGGAATCAAAGTTTAATCTGGTATAAGGCCTCCAAACTCGCTCTCACGCTCAGCGATGGGACGTAGGGAAGCCATCGTCTGAAGCTGCGCCTTCTTATGAAACTATCACTCCAGATACACAATCACGTTCATCAGTACTTCCGTCCTGTCAAGTTTTGCCGAGTTACGACGAATCCATGGCGGAAGGCTTAGAGCCAATAAATGGCCCGAAAAGAAATTTTCAATTAAGCCCAAGTTACTATTCGAACTTAGAAGAGGTAGATAGAAAATAATGAAATTCTTGACCATTTAACGAAGCTTGCAAATTTCATTCAGATTTCGAAAAATTTAGCTGATATGGCAAATAAGCAGGTAGCATACACCTTTTTGACAAATAATTCAAAATCATGATGCATTGATTGGTATATGGTATATTTAGCCCCGCTGTTGTAGATATTCAGTGAGAAAATAACTTATATCTGTTGGTCATTGAATTAAAAGAATTAAAATATCCAATATCAAAGATACCTAGTTGCCTGATCAGCTTCGTTTGAGGACATATATCATCTTTCAAGAAGATAATAAACGCAGCCGGCATGCTGACAGCGATTGCATTGTCGTCACCATGATAATACGTCAAAACGAGTGGCATTTATGCAGTGATTCTAACTACATCTTGGTTTATACTCTACGAATATGACTGTTAACGATAAGACGTCGCGTAGAAAAGAAAAGGCACTACAATTGTTGGCAAGCCGCTGTCTGTGACAGTATGGCTACAGTGATAAGGATCGAGCTCCTGCCAAGGTGTCGAGATGATGTGGGGGACAGCGGCGTAATGAAAACCTTAATTAATTATAACGTGCATACTTTAAATATAAATTAAGTTATTGATTGCTTGATTATTCTTAGATCTCGTAAACACTGACCGAATCAACTTATGCAGGAAATCTGCCTTCTATACATGCAAAGCACCATCTGAGACACAAAACTCTATATAGCCGTCACTGCATACACGTCGCTGCATACAAATCACTGCATACACGTCACTGCATACACGTCACTGCATACACGTCACTGCATACCGTCACTGCATACACGTCACTACTCTTCTAATGTACTGCGATACCGCTGCTAGTAAATCTCTATTAACGAGCACCTTCCGCATACAAGCATTATTTTGCCATAACGTAAGTCACTGTGTATCCATACTTCCCGCGTAATCATTCACAATTTTTAGACTACTCTACTCTTGTTTCACAATAGCACCACCATGACACTCCGTAAAGGCCAAAAAGCTACTGATAAGGAAGCACTAGTCTTTGAAGCACCAATTGGAGTTAAATCCGGTAAATATAAGTCGGGATACGAAGCTGCACGTGAGCTTGAACTTAACGCGTCAACAGTCAGTCGAAGGCTGAAAGGTCACCCTTCACGCGCTACTGTTCGAATTGAGCAGCAATTGTTGTCAGAACCAGTGCAAAAACAATTTTAAAGTGGATTAAACAACTTGGTAGGTGTGGATATTCGTAAGCTATACGCTGCTAAGACAAATAGCTATTGAAGTTCGTGATCGTCGCGTGGCATCTTTCAACACGCCCAGAAAAGCCCTTGTTCAGTGCCTAAATATTGGTAAAATCTGGGTTCCACGGTGTATTAAACGTCATCCACATATTAGATCTATGATTGGCCGTTGAATAGCAGCCAGCAGAATGGATGACACGACGAAAGACGCTTTAAACGTGTGGTTTGATGCGGTCGAACAAACGATTGACAAGTTCAAAATCAATAAATCGAACATCGTAAATCAGAAGTCGCGTTTGGCCGTTTGCTTTTTTGAGGGTTACAGGCTCAAAGATTCGTGATAACCACTCCAAACCGTGAATATTGTTAGTCCATCCTTTTGTATAGCCATATAACTGGCAGTTTTATTGGTCATTGTATGGAGAACAATATCCAGTTATTAATACTTCCTCCGCATATATCACATATACTGCAGCTTGACGTTGCCATTTGATCGAAAGAAAGCACTTCGTTGTCTGCCGACGACGCAGACAACTGAACGACCGGTTGTGGAAACACCAACTTGTTCACCCGTGAAAGCGACCTTTAGCAATGCATTTCTCCATAGATCTTCTCCTGAGCTTGGGGCATTATATCGAGGAAATAATGCTTTACAAGAACATATTCAGGCGCTGCTAGCAACTGTCCAATCATATGTTCGCGAACTGGCAATTCGCAGGGAGCAACATTCTACACGTCGTATAATCCACGAGCGTGAGACTGCAAGCCTTCGCAGATTAGTAGACCAAAGAAGAGATACCAAGAAAGGGAAACGAGCAGTTTTATAAGGAAAATTCGGAATAACTATTGAGGAATTACGTGATGGGGAGCTAGCTGCTGAAAATGAGACTGTCGACCGGGAGAAGGGGAAGGGCAAGATTACTAAGAACCATCCTACTGGACGACCTGAAATTTGCGTAGAGGATGAAGATTCACTTGAAGAAAGTGAGGATAGAGAAATTCAAGATTGTATTATACTTTCTGTTGAGTAATTACTTTGTTAGTGCGACAAAGTCGAAAAATCTAAATGATTACGTGGGAAGTATGAATACACAATGACTTACGTTACCAAGCTGTCCTAGAAGCTCTGTGTAGATTAGCCGTTCTGTTGACGGTTTGAGCTCTTTTGCTTTGTTGGTTAGCTGTCAGTGATTTTACATTTCAACAGCGTCCTGATAAATCTTTCTACTCTGTGTACAGTCCGTACCCAAAATCAGTATACGTTTTGGTGATTGTCTTCGCCACCCGCATGTAGCACGCCGGGAGGTGATGCCTGGGACCTCTAACGTAAAAAGGAACTCGTCAGTCCGATTTCTCCTGTACGAATTTGGATTGTGAGCGCGATGTCGGCCTTCCGTAATTCTTCATGCATCTTTAGTGCTCTTCCTAGTGGATTGCGTTGAGCTGGCGTCCTACGAGTATGATTCCATCTCTAGGCATCGATATGCGGTACCTGTTCTCTCGAGCAATACAGACGGTCTCTTCGGCTGGGGATATCCCATCTTTCAATGACACACAGAGGGTCTGAGCCCCGTAAAGAGATGAGTTCCACGGTGCCAGCAGAGACTCCCATTGGATGTTAACCCTCTCACGAATATCTACGCCTCAAAGGTCTCCCTCACTGACCATGTCTAGGAAGAGCGTCCGTATGCTACATCCCTAATCAAGCTTGTTTCCCACTGATTTAACTATTCCTCGTATGTTTGTCGTGTCAGGCAGGACTCAACGAGTCCCACCGGGTTGCATGAGTCAAAATTTCCCTAGTTCTCCCAGCATCCAGCTCTTCAAAAATGTAGCCTAGCAACTAGAATGATACTACATTCACTGCATAAGCAGCTTCGAGCTTCAGTACGAATGGGGTAGTGCGAGTACGGATTGCTGTACTTGAACCCGTTTAACCTCCGCGGTTGAAACATTTTGCCCTAGCCGCTTTCCTCACAGTCGCATGATCCTGAGGAGTCAAACCCCAAGGACGCTGTATCCTGTAAGTAGGCGATACTAGGTCCGCTGATTAAGATCAGCTTCGGGCAATACTGACGCGTCAACAGCTGACTCATTTCAACAGGCGGTGTCGCGCGGGAGATTCCTTTTACAGCCGAAACTATCTTCTTTTCCACATCTAACTACATCTATTCCGTACGCCAATACCAACCATTGATATTCTCGTACTTAGTCTCTTCAATCAGACAACCTTTCTAATCTGTAAGAATTTGATGATTCATTCTGCCCAATCATATGTTAACCGTTTTTACAGCGTCTAAGACAGCGTTACACCAGTCATCTGCTTTTATCCTTCAGAAGGTGAAATCAATCTAAGGCAATTTTTACAAGATGGTCTTTATTATAATTCTAATAGTCAGCAAAGCTGACAACTGCTTTCGTGCCCTATTTTAAATTCAGCCATGCTTATCACCCGTGGATTTTCACTCATCAATTTTGTTATCGCCACCTCTGCTTTGACCTTTCAAGTCTTTGTTTTCTATCCATGGCATCAGAAGTTGGACTAAGATTTTTGAAGAGCTACTAAGGGAACATTTTCGGGTCTTACATGGAGGCGAGATGGACCGCCAGGCTGAGCTGAAGGAGATCAAAGAAGAGCTTATTCGCCTCAATGAACGTAGGCGCTGGTTTTAATAATCTTTTAATTGTTTGCACAGAATAGATTGCATATTTTTTCAAGTATTTTACGGCGGTGCAATGAACCAGTTGTTATTAACAGAGTGGAAAGATAAGAAACACTATGCGTTGGGTTCTCTCACTCGCAGAATTGTGATGGTATCGGAAGTCGTCCGGAGGTTCCGAAAGGTGTGCGGCTTTTGGTTAAAAGCACTTGCGAAACCGGGTACACAATGTCGCCATTCTCGCAAGAAGAATATTTCCAGGCTATCTTTTGTAATTTTTTTAATAATTTTTTAATAATTTTTTTCTTTCTCTTTTATTCCTTTAAAAGACAATTTACGAGTCAAGTTCGTTAAAATACTTGGCCATTTTTCATGGTATTACACGGTTAGGGATTTTGAACGGAAACTGATGATGCCTGACTTGATGTGCCCCTCTCCCCTCTGGGACGTAGACGACTTCAACTCATGCGTAAAGGACAGGTAAGTCATTAATTCTTAATACTATGCGTGCTATGCCATATTAAATTGTGTAGGTATCTTCACGTTGCCTTTCCGTGGATAGCGGTTGTTGCTTCTGCCGTATTTCTGGTACTCACGTCTAATATTCATCTTCGCTTCTCGGGGAAACGTCGACGTGGCTACGAGCCTATGCACGCTCAAGATAATAGCTTGTATGCTGGCCACGATGATCATGATGATCAATCGAACTATCTGCCCGGTCCGGACGATGACTTGAATGATGACAGCTTCGAACCCATATTTAGACTACGTACTACAGATTCTGACGCCGAATACGATGTGACCAGGGGTCAGTCACAGGAAGAGAGTGACGCGGTATCCATCGAGACATCTGCGATTGCTAATGTCGGTAGCTTTTCTGTTGATACTCCTACAACTGTCATGAAAGCTGGTAGAGGACGATTCCGGTCTGCACTGGAGGAAATTGTTGCCATTTCTTTGACAGTGGCTCATCTTCTCAGTCTGATGGGTATCATCTTTTTCAATTATCCCGAGATTACCGCCAAAGGAAGATACGTGCGTTCGGGTTTGTCTATGACCATGTTTTCGGTAAATATTTCTTGAGCCCTTTTGAATTATGTTTAGATGGCATTGCTTATTTTGCTGATCAGGCTTACGTACTTCTAATATCATCCGTACGAACATTACCGTCTATACGATACAAGGCACGTTCTCTGCCGGTGCATGTTGCCACATTGTATCTGTTCTCATGGCTTGTAATGCTCATTAACTTCCGCTCTGCATTGGTTCATCCTGACCTTCCACTGATTAATTTCCTGGCTACAATAGATTTTATCGGCTTCTCCATCCTGTTTATTATTAGTTTATCATCACCAATTAGAGATGAGCCCGCATATTTGGATTTGAGCGGTGGTTTGACTCCAAATCCAGTGCCGTACTCGAGCCTGTTTTCCATTGCAACCTTTTCTTGGGCCGATTCTGTCCTCAAGCTTGGTTACAGCCGACCACTTAAAATGGATGATGTTTGGGCATTAAAAAATGATTGCCTTTCATCAAATCTTCTACCAGGATATCGTGTAGCGAAGTATGCGTTTCTATTTTGATCCTTTGTAAAATATTAACCATATTATGTAGACAAAAGAGGACCATGCTACATGGGTTACTGCGCTATTGTAGTAAGGATCTTATATTTGGTTTTTGCTTTTCCGTTTTGTTCGCAATTTTTACGTTTACTCCGACAATTTTGGTTCGACAGATTCTTCGATATCTTGAAAACCCTGATCGAGAGCCTGTCCATATGGCATGGTTATATGTATTTCTATTACTTGCAATTGCATTTGTTAATGCCACTTGCTCTGCAACCGCGTTATGGACTTTTCGGGAAACCTCTGTGCGTGCTCGTGCGATCATTGTTGGTGAACTTTATTCCAAGGCTTTGCATCGTAAAATCGCTGTTTCTGGTTCAGATACTGCGACTAAAAGTACGGAGCAAAACTCCAAGAAACAAGATAAGAAGGATAAATCAAAGATTGAAGATGAACAAATAGACCTCGGAAGAGTGATCAATCTCATGGCTGTTGATGCATTTTCAATTGCTGAAGTTCTTGCTCGCATGAATCCACTTATCAAGGGTACAATGATGATTTTCATTTCGATGGTTTTGCTATATCAGACGTTAGGAGCAAGTGCTATTGCTGGAAGTATTGGTATGCTCACTCTTCTGCCAATCAATTATAAGTTCTCGCGTACATTTGGAAGAATCCAGAAGGAACTTCTTGGTATTACAGACCGACGTATTCAGAAGACCAACGAGATCTTGCAGAGTATCAAGATAATTAAGTTCTTTGCCTGGGAAGACAGATTTAGAGACTCTTTAAACTCGATTCGGAATGAGGAGCTTGTGACATTACGACGTCGTTTCGTCATTTTGGCTGTTGCTGCGATGATATGGTTTGGATTTCCGACAATAATAACGTTCATGACGTTTGGTGCCTATACCTTAGTCGCGAAGAGGGAGCTGACCGCGTCAGTGGCATTTAGTTCACTTTCGCTGTTCAATCTTATGAGAACGCCTATGGATAGACTCGCCGAGATGTTGACTAATGTAATCGAAGCAAGCACCTCTGTTGACCGTGTACAGAAGTTTTTGGATGAAGAGGAGACACAAAAATATCTGCAGTTGAGTCGGTTGAATCGAGGAATTGATGGTCCTTATATCGGGTTTCAAGACGCCTCTTTTGCTTGGGGACGTGGAGCGACGTCACACGATTTTAAGCTACAGAATATAAATATTGAATTTACTCCAGGTAAACTATCGGTCATCGTTGGACCGACGGGTGCCGGTAAGTCGTCATTGTTGTTGGCGTTGCTAGGTGAAATGAGCCTTCTTAAAGGTCGGGTCTTTCTTCCGACTGCGACATTATCCGATCAGGCCAACCGTGATGCATTTGGACTATCTGAGTCTGTAGCTTATTGTGCACAACAGCCATGGCTTTTGAATGACACTATTAGAGAAAATATTTTATTTGGGAATCAGTATCATGATGGGCGATACAAGCAGGTGGTTCGACTATGTGCTCTACTACGAGATTTTCAGATTTTAGAAGATGGCGATCAGACGGAGGTGGGAGAGAAAGGTATTTCCTTATCTGGAGGTCAAAAGCAAAGAATATCCTTGGCAAGAGCTTTGTATTCCCCTGCTAAACATTTGATCCTTGACGATTGTCTCAGTGCTGTGGATTCTCATACCGCGTTGTATCTGTACGAAAATTGTATCACAGGCCCTTTGATGACAAACAGAACCTGCATCCTTGTCTCTCATAATGTTGCTTTGACGCTTTCTCTTGCCGATCAGGTTGTAGTCCTCGAAAATGGTAGGATTGCAGCTCAAGGTCATCCTTTAGACGTTGTTTCTACAGGAATTTTAGGCGATGATGAACTTCTTCAAAATTCTCTGTCGGCAGCAGCGTCACGAGATATCTCGCGAACCCCTTCATCTGTCAATGTGGTGCCAGACAAGACTTTGGAGCTGGTTCCAAGTAATTCTTCTACAACTGAAGACTCGCCTGATGATAAGCGAGCTCCTGCAAAGAAAGAAAAGAAGGAAGAATTCCAGCGAGTTGGAATGGTTAAATTTTCTGTATATCTCTCTTATTTTCAGGCTATGGGACCTTTGCTGTTTTGGGCTCTGTTGGTGCTTGTTTTTTTGGTGCACCAGTCCACTTCTATTGCACAATCGTGGTGGGTTCGAGTGTGGTCTGCTGCTATCTCAAGTATTGAGTCTGTTGATAGTGTTGGTAGCATGTATAATTCTACGACACTCTATAGTTTTGACGCTCAAATGAGTGCCAGCAATGTCTTCTTGCCGATTATGGCTACTTCAACTGATTTTGTTGCGTCCGGGGTTTCAGATACTTTTTCTTCTGATGTTGACGATGGCGTCAAGGTTCGCGACAGCCGGGGACCTGAGTATTATCTTGCTATATATGGGTTGATAGCTCTTGTTTATATCTTTCTCTCTTTTATGCGAGAAGGTCTGTTTTATTTGGGATCTTTGTCTGCATCTAAAGGACTTTTCGATACTCTGCTCAACACGATTTTAAGAGCCAAACCTAGGTATGGATTGCTTGTGTTATGTCTGTTATTAATTTGGCTGACAATTTGAATTTAAATAGATTTTTTGATATCACTCCAGTTGGAAGAATTATCAACAGATTCTCTAAAGATATTGAATCCATTGATCGTGAGGTGGCCGTTGATGCTCTGGTAAGATGATTTTGTTATGCTATAAACTCAATTGGCTAACATGTTACGTTAGAGCCTTACGCATTCTATTTTATCCGTTTGTGTTATCATTGGAGTCATTAGTGTGATCGTTCCTCAATTTTTAGTCATAGGGATTATAATTAGTGTTATTTTCTTCATGATCAATATGTTTTATTTGCAAACCTCTAGAGAGCTTAAGCGAATGCAATCTGTAACTCGAAGTCCTATATACCAGCATTTTGGAGAGACATTGGTTGGAATAAGCACCATCAGAGCTTATGGATACGAGCAACGTTTTATCGAGGAGAACATGCACAAAGTAGACACAAACAACCGACCATACTGGATCATGTGGGCGTTAAATAGATGGATGTGTTACAGAACTGATATAACGGGAGGGATGGTATCATTTTTTGCCGGTGTTTTTGTGTTGGTTAGCCGTAACAAGATTGACAGTGGCCTTGCTGGCTTGATTTTGACATATGCCATCTCGTTTACAGAAAATATGTTCTGGGTTGTTCTGAATTATGCGACCAACGAAATGAACATGAATTCTGTGGAGCGTATTGATGAATTTCTAAAAATAGAGCAAGAAGCACCTGAAATCATCAAGGATAACAGACCTCCCGCTCAATGGCCTCACGAAGGAGCAATCTCCGTTCAGAATCTTTCTCTTCGTTATGCGCCGGAGTTGCCGCAAGTCATAAAAGGAATAAGTTTTGATGTGCAGCCATGTTCGAAAATTGGAATTGTGGGGCGAACTGGTGCTGGAAAGTCTACAATCGCATCAGCTTTTTTTCGCTTTTTGGAAGCCGACAGTGGAAAGATTGTCATCGATGGTATTGACATTGCCAGTCTTGGTCTGCAGGATCTCAGACGATCATTGACAATAATTCCACAAGATCCAACGCTCTTCACTGGTACAATCCGCACAAATTTGGATCCTTTCGATGCGTATTCCGACTGGGAAATATATCGTGCGTTGAAACAAGTACGTCTTATTACAGATATGCCTGGAGAAGGAAGTGGCAGTTCTAGAGTTCTGACTGACATTGGGCAAGAGATTGTCGATATGAACTCATTCCGTAGATTAGACAGTCCAGGTATGTTTTATTCTCAGTGTTCAAATCATTTTCTTGGATTAATATTTGTCTTTCTATAGTGACCGAAGGGGGAGGTAATTTGTCACAAGGACAGAGGCAGCTTATGTGTCTTGCTCGTTCGTTGTTGAGATCGCCCAAAATTATTCTATTGGACGAGGCAACAGCATCGATTGATTACAGCACGGATACGCAGATACAGAAGACGATAAGAGCAGAGTTTTCTAATACCACTATTCTTACTAGTAGGTTTTTTTAAAATAATTAAGCAAATATTGTTACTAAAATATTGTTTTCTCTAGTCGCTCATCGATTGCGTTCTATCATTGATTACGACATGATTTTGGTGCTTGATTCTGGAGAAATCAAGGTATGAAGGCTTTCTTTAATTCAGGATTGATGAAAAGACTAAGCGTTATCTAGGAATATGACAAACCTCATGTTTTATTGCAGCGACCTGACTCTATCTTCCGTAGTATGTGCATTTCTACGGGCGAGTTGGAGATACTCGAAGAGCTTGCAAAGTCTGCTTATTTTAAGGCTTAGGAGGTCTGCTGTTGAACCCAAACATTTTGGACGAAGTTGTTCGCACTTTTTTGATAATTAACTTCAGTTTAAACAAATTGAATTTTTTGGCATTAGCATTTAGTGATATTTTCTTAGATAGACATGTAATGAACACAATATTTTGGTTTCACATAATGGTGCACTATTTTCGATTTGACACTTTCTACTGTTTTATGAATTTCAATTACATTACGCTTTTTCGGTCTGATACAAGGCATAGATTGCAAAAAAAGGTTCTTTGGTGGCAACTACATTTCTCCCACGTTACCACGATGGTACTAAAATTGTTATCGATGCTCTGATTAGGGACACCGGATACGTTTCTTTCTGTCGTTGATAGATAGCTATGAACTCTCAAGTTACACGTCTTTCAGCTATAGATCTTGCGTATCACAATCTAATTGACGGTGTTTGCTCAGTGCTGCTGATTGGCCATCGCACGTCCCAAAAAAAGGAAGCAGTCTTTATCTGCAAATGAGATTTATAGCAAAATTTTTGATTGTGTTGTGCATGATATGGCCTAGGGGAAAGATCTCAGAAATGAATAACTGCTAAATACAAAGACAGCGGTATCTTCTTACAGACAATTATCTCGTCAATGGTTTCTGTAAAGATAGTCGATATCTCAAACGCTGTCGAAAAAAGGACAAATGAGAAATTATCCTTTCTCAACGTACAAAGCTTACAAAAATAACTTAACTCCTTTTTCGTTAGAATTTACGTTGCATTTTATGATAATTACTGTAAATTATATGAATCAAAGATATTAACCAACACTCAAATCTTAAAGGTTTATTGAAAGTAAGTTATGTGATCCGTTTTAGACCAAGATCCGGATTACTTTTCGCGTGATTTGTTTAATGTCGTCTATCTGCTATCAATATCCAAAAATTCACCGACCAGATTTTCATGCGGGCAGAAAAGAGAGAGAAAGTAAAGAAGTTCTAGTGAACTTACATCTATTTTTTGCTACCGAAAGCCTTTCCTATCTTATTGTCCGGCTTATTGCGTCCGTACATTTTCTCGGTCTACTCGCTTCTACCTATTAGTTTTAGTAAAGCTTTTGAGTTGAAATCACTTAAAGAGCTTGCATATCGTAACATTAGATATTGAAAACGCGATAAGTTGAAAGCACCCATTTAAGTTGCGTACAAGACTTACTATGACAGTCATGAGCCACTGTCTAATGTTATCTCATAGTTAGTCGAAGTATTTGAGCGAAGCTACATGATGTCAATGACAAGGCTCAGGTGCCAATTATGACTGTGGAATGCTTGTTTCTCCACGACTTTCATCTTCGACGTGGCTTGGTACATCCCAAAGAAGGCCCTTAACTTAGCTGAGGTAACAGGAGAAGCACGGAACAGCGTTCCTGAATATCCAATCCCACTTTCTGTAATCGAGCTAGCTACTTCTATTTAGGGTTACTGCAAAGTAATGAACTTTACACCAAACAAATTAAGGTTTTTGTGATATCCCAGAAAAGACGTTTTGTCTATAAAAGGCGAATTTTCAACTAACTAGTTACCGCTATATTTACAAAATGACTTTGAAAACATCACGCGTAGCTATTACAACATTAGGGCGTATTCACAAGAAATCATCCTTTAAATGTAGTGTCTGTTCAACTGGATAGTTGTATTTAGAGCTCTTTTTGCACTATTACACCCCACACCATTGAATTCTTGCTTGCGCGTCATGACATTGAAGATAATATTATAAATAGGATAGAAACACTTGCTTGGCTATCTTTAAAGTTACTTTGACAGTTACTATGGTTTCTGCCATAATTAGACATAGCTTTTGTGGAGAACTAATATATCAAATTATTGGAAAGCACTCGAGATTTGATCCTAATCTAGAGAAGTACGCAGAGTACCTATCGCTTGCAGTTGCGAACCGCCATGTTTTAGTTGATAGGATTCCCACTCTTGGCTCTGAAGCTGAACAAAGTGAGAGTGGAACCAGCCAAGACTCAATGGAGGATGGAACTATAATTGTCGGTTGGGACGGGCCCGATGATCCAGAAAATCCTCAAAATTGGTCTACCGCTAAGAAAATATTTATAATGGCCCAAGTGTGTTTCTTAACAGTAGCTGTATATATGGGATCTACTATATATACCCCTGGTATCAAAAATATTATGATTGACTTTAGAATAAGTAGAGTAACAGCAACGTTGCCACTTTCCTTGTTTGTTCTTGGATACGGTGTAGGACCAATGCTACTTTCGCCTCTCTGGGAGAATCCTGCGATCGGTCGCACATATATCTACATAGTCACGCTTCTTATTTTCGTTCTTCTGCAAATACCTACAGCACTATCAAAGAACATTGGGTCAATGCTAATCTTAAGAATACTTGGAGGATTCTTTGCTTCGCCGGCTCTCGCAACCGGAGGTGCAACTATTGGTGATATGGTTGCCATCTCTCGCCTGCCGATTGGTGTATCGTTCTGGTCCGTCGCTGCATTCTTTGGTCCGATACTAGGGCCTTTGTTAGGTGGTGTATTTATGCAAGTCATGAATAATTGGAGGTGGTCGTTTTGGATTCTCATAATTATCTCGGGAAGCGCACTTATTGTGCTCAGCTTCTTCTTGCCAGAGACTAATGCTGAAACGCTGCTGTATCGGAAGAGCAAACGGTTACAGGCTCAGTATGGAAATATCAAAATCACATCCAGAGCTGAGGAGGCTCTAAAGAAAATGACTTTAAGAGCCTTACTAATTGAGATATTCTATAGACCGATTGCAATAACATTCGAAGAGCCTATAGTTCTATTTTTGAACTGTTACATTGCTCTGATATACGCTGTCCTGTATCTTTGGTTCGAAGCCTTTCCTATAGTCTTCGTAGGCATACATAAATTCAATCAAATTCAGTTGGGACTAGCTTATTGTGGAATCATGGTTGGCATAGTTGTCGGAGAGATATGTTATGTTCCAATCATATATTTGAGATTTACCAAGAAAGTAGAATCAGGACAGAAAGTCTATCCAGAGGTGTTCTTGCCAACTGCAATATTCGGCTCTGTCTTTCTGCCTGTGGGTATTTTTATTTTTGGCTTTACTTCTAGTCAGAACATTCATTGGATTTTTCCTATCATTGGGTCGGCATTCTTTGCATTTGGAGCATTTTTTGTCTTTCAGTCTACGTTCAGTTATCTGGGTATGAGCTTTTGGAAGTACTTAGCTTCGGTCTACGCTGGAAACGATTTATTTCGTGCAAGCTTCGGAGCTTCGTTTCCACTCTTTGCTAACGCATTATATAACAATTTGGGGACCGCGCAATTTCCAGTTGGGTGGGGTTGTGCTGTCGTAGGATTTGTATCACTTGGAATGATAGCAATTCCCATATTTATAAATACATACGGAGCAAAAATGCGAGCCAAATCAAAATATGCGAGTGCCGCAGAATATTTATCACGAAGCCCCTAGGTACCAGACTTTGTAATGAAGAACTTGCATCCTTCAATTTTCATTTAAATATTTAATCAATTTAATTCTAGCTGAGTTACTAATGTCTACGAAGAGCTTAATAAAATCGCAAATTTACTTTTGGCAATAAGTGAACTGTCTGTCAAATAGCAACGTCGACCTGTAACTATGCTGATGATATACAGGCCAAGAAAAACATCTTTAACGTAAAGTTCACAGTCACTTACTAGTATAATAATCTATTCAATTTCCAACACAGTAACTACAGATCGAGAAGTAAAGTCCCAGCGCCGAATTGATAAGTCGGTGTGTCAAAAATCATACAGCGCCTATCCGGCCAAAGAGTAGCTCTAGGAAAAATGGATTACCTTCGCCTTTTGCAACTTCAGACAAAATTTCGTTCAAAACGCATCTAAAGGGTTTTCTTCTTATCGTAAGTATCAGATTCAGTCGTAAGCTAACACGTTTATTAACAATGTACCAGTTTCAGAGCGTTGCAAAATTCTTCACGTTATTTTTCGAGTTTGATCCGTCTCGTCCTGATCAATCAAATAGACAATTTGTCGATCCAATCCGCATGAGAACCAGCAAATTCAGTCAGATAGTTCCTAACATATCTATTTTATTGTTCTAAATTGCTGATATTCGATGTTCATTCATATATTTGGCCGTGCGAATTGGTAACATAAGCTTAAAATAATATCAAACACTTTTATCATTTTGTCGCATTGCACTTTTGTAGAAAGTGTTGAGAAACAATCAGTTTAAGCAATCTAGAAGGCGAGGCCAGCTACCAAGAACAGACTAAGCTAAACTTATAACCAGACAAGTATCATAAAGCGCAACAGCCAGCTGGGTGGACCAGAACTTAAAAATAATGTCTCGTCAATCTTGCGCCCAAGACATAGGATTGTGACTTTAATCAAGTCGTGTTATTCGTGTTATTCGTGTTGATCCAGTTGAAAATTGAACTCATCCGGTTTGTCTGCGGTACGATCCCTGCGAGGCCAAGGGATCGAATTATTGAAATTAATAGGGATTTTTTTAGTAAATTTGATTGTCCTTCCCACCTTCCACGTGAAGTATCAAAAAAAAAAAAGAAAAAAAAATTGCGATGTCTGTGGATCGAACACAGGACCTTCAGATTTGCAAACTAAAGTGAAACTTCAGTCTGACGCTCTCCCAACTGAGCTAACCCCGCAACTATATCAATATAAAATTTATATACAATCTTATACGCAATTTATCACCTGATGTTTTTGGAGTCTCAGTAACTGATTTCTTTCCAAACAGGATCCAATCTAAGTATAATAATTGTAAGTTGGTTATTTGTCAACTGTAACTTATATCCATTCAAAACTATATCTTAAAGAAATGCTCGTTATCTTATCTCAGTTGACCGTATCATGGAAATTGCTATATTTGAAGTTGGAACATGCGTAAAACTTCGTCGCGGCTGTCGCTTTTACTTTTTAGCTAATAATCTTGTACTGTTTTGTTGGATTTAATCCTATTTATTTTGTCTCTCTGAAGAACCGGGTAGAATACGAGCTTGATATTGCTTTCTGGCTTCTACCCATAAGAACTTAAAGATAGTAAATTGTTCGGTCGGCAGTAATGAAAGAGACATGCTTATTTCGAAAATAAGCAAAGTCAGCGATTTTGAAATGCTCGCAGTCGCAATGATTATAATTGCCCAGCTACTGGCGGTCTATTGCAAAACTTGTTTTCTAAGAATCCAGGGATTCCAAAGTGCAATAGTGGATCTTGACGTAGAACGGAGAGAGATCTCAGCAGGTAGAGAGCCAAGTTACAGATTACATATCGACTACAGGGATTATTATAATTTCAGTGAAATTTTAAAATACCATCGATAGCAGTTCCTTATGCATCTATGGATAGGTTATTCGAAGTTTCTGGATTCTCTTCCGCTGTTATAAGTTTTGACTGCCTGAATAACGTCAGTCGTGGCATAATCATATTATTTGTTCGACACGCGCATATAACTTGTGCATTTACTTAACAGCAACAACGATACGGTCTTGTAATTCCTTTTCTAGCTCTTCTTCTGGCGCATCTGCATCCTCTATATCAAATCCAGATAATGCTTTGGCCTGGTTGGGGCTTTTTTTGCCCTTCTTCTTCGAGCCCTCTAATGCCACCTTTTCTGCTTCCAGCACCCCATCACGTAATTCTTCACGAGATAATCTAAATTTGGCTTTCATAGTGATCTTTTTCCTTTCGTAACTCTCCTCCTTTATTTAGTAAGCTGCGAAGGTTAGAATTCTCATGTTTGAAAATTATATTACGCGTAGAATGTCGCTCGGTCCGAGCTGCCAATTCGCGAAATTGTGATCGAAGAGGTGTCTCCAACACCTCAATACGCTCTTGAAAAAAATTATTGGCATTGCATAAGGCTGCAAGCTCAGGAGAAGAGCTATCGAGATAGACAGGCGTAAATGTTTTATTTGGAGTTGAACAAGGTGGTGTTTTCGCAATACATCTATCATTTGTCCGCTCATTCGATAGGTAACGAAGTGCTTTTTTACGATCAAATGGAAACAATCCAGCTCCGCGCCAAGCTGGGGCAAGATTTTACCTTGTAAGACTCTTAATTCGGACGTGAATATATGCCTCTAGCCATTCTGCCTTTTTATCCGTATCAGTTGTGCTTCGTGAAATGGAGACAGTGCCATCGTTAATGCCTTCTTTAAAGGTCCAAAAATGGCAACATCAAGCGGTTGAAGTATATGCGACGTATGAGGCGGAAGGAAACAACTGGATGTTATACTTCATACAATTAGCGATAAAATTTCCATTAATATGACTGTCATGACCATCACAGATAAGAAGCCGAGTTCTTCCGTTTGCTTTTTCGCGTGTCGAAGGCTCAAAGACTCGCTCTAACCACTCGAAACCGTGAAGATTGCTTGTCCATCCTTTCGTATTTGCTGAGGAATACCAACCTTCTTCACAAGACTGAGGAATCCAGCGAGAATCGACATTGGAGCCTTCAAAATCACAAAAGGATCGAAGACTGTTCCATCAGCGCAAATACATTCAGCTACTGCAACCCACTCCTGACGACCAGGATTTGCTTGCCAATGAGCTCTGACTGTGGAATCTACAATTGCCCTTGTAGATCCCATGGACTCAATAGCACATCCGGTCTCGTCCATGTTGTAAATGTCGGAAAGATCGATTTTAAATTCGTTGATCGTTTCGTAGATTTCGTCAAACCACGCATTTAACGCGTCTTTTGAGGCGCCTTCCATTCTGCTGGTTTCTATTCGACGGCTGATGACCGATTTAATATGAGGATGGGTTTGAATAGAACGTGGAACCCAATCGCGGCCAAATGGTCTGTCTTTGTGATGCTTAACTTCGGGACAAGTAACAGACGCGACGCGACGAGACCGGATTTGGTAAGCTATATCTCGCAACAACTTATGGCTCAGAGGGTATCCGCTCTTCGTAAGTTGTTTAATCCATTTTAAAATTGTTTTTTTTAAATTTCTGAGAGTAGTTGATTTTCGGCTCGAGCAGTAGCGCGTGAGGAGCCGCCGTTCAGCCGGCGGTCACAGTTAACATGTTAATTTCAAGCCGACTTGTAGCCTCGTAAGCCAACTTATATTTGCCGACTTTAATTCCATTTAAAGCTTCAAGGACTAATGATTCTTTTTTAGCAGCTTGCAGGATTTTTACGGCGCACCATGGTGGCGTTATTGAGTTAAGAAGAGTCAGGGGTAAAAAAAAAATCCTGTGATTATGTTGATTATGCCAGACATTCTTGTTGCCAGGTGAATCCCTCGATGTCCCTGCAATTAAGAAGCACACGCTGCGCCGTTTGAAAGCTGGAATTGCGGGAATTGTCAGTCTTGGATCAAACGGCGAGGCCGTTCATCCCAATAGTGACGAGCGAAAGCTTGTCATTTCTGCAACTCGAGAAGCTATTGACGACGCTGATTCACGTCTGTACCTATTATTGCTGGAGTTTCGCATGAGTCTGTCAAGCTAACTATCGATTGCTGTAAGGATGCTGCCATATCTGGAGCAGATGCTGTGCTGCTTCTCTCCCCAGGCTATTACAGACGAGCCGTGACAGACGAGCTAATATTGGAATGCTTCACTGCGGTAGCAGGTGCGCCACCGTTGCCTATTGTTATATACAACTATCCTGGAGTAGTTTCTGGGATTGATTTGGACTCGGACATGCTGATCAAATTTCTAAGCACAAAAATATCATTGGAACAAAATTCACATGCGGAAATACTGGAAAACTCGCCAGAGTCTCGCTTGCTATGGGTGCCTACTCTCCTAGGTTGGGGTCAGCACCTTCTTTCGGCGGATACCTTGCATTCGCTGGCATGGCGGACGTCTTGGTACAGGCTTTGTCAATGGGAGGAGCCTAGTGCATTTCAGGAGCGGCAAATATAATGCCAAAGTCTATTGTACGGGTCTACGATTTGTATATAGAGGGCAAGACTGCACAAGCAGAGTAAGAGCAGCGTCTGCTGAGCGAGGCAGATTGGGTCCTCACCAAAATAAGACTGTCGGGTGCCAAGGTAACTTTATAGAAGCATTTCGGGTACGGTGGAAACATGAGAAGCCCAGGGAAGAAATTGTCAGAGGCAGAGATCGAAACTCTCTTGGTAGAAGTTCAGGGTATCTTGAAAACAGAGCTAGCCCTCTGAAAACCATTCTGGGACCGGTTTTCAGGAGCTTTTTTTTTAATGACGTAAAGAACCACAATACATCTTTGCATATAATACAAAAGTTTACGTGTCTGTGAATAATTCATAATAGAAATCCCTTGTATATGCGATTTATGAGCGGTCTCTTCTCGAAGCAACGAGGCACAATGTCCGTATGAACGACTTAGATAATGTTGGGAGATGACAAATCATTTGCATTAAGATCGCACTGGGTTTGCTTATTTTTGGATCTGCTGTATAATTTTTTCAATATTTGTAAAAATATACGAGCAGCGTGGAAAATGTGGAGAAGCACCGGACACGAACACATCTGTGGGGATCGCGAGTTACAACTAGTTATGTTAGATGTCTCTGCCAAAGCCTCCTAATTTTACGAGCTACATCGCACATCTGTTCAATGGATGCTACCTAACTTCAAAAATTATTAAATAGTTGAAATTTTCTTTGTTTGAAGCAAATTGATTTGAGCTTTATATGTTTACAAAATAGACCACCCTAGCAGGCATACGAAAGCAGAGCAGTCGATCTTAATAATAATAATACTAGATTACTGACTTCTAGCAGAAAAAAAGGAAAAATTTCACCAGAAAGTTAAGTTCTCGAATATACGAGCATGCATAATATGCCCAATGGGAGCCGGTAATCCAAATTATTGTACTTTCACTCGTCTGAATTACAACTTGTGCCAGATCGAAACAATTCTACGATGCGAGCACCGTTTGCTCTGCTACCTGACATATCATTAGCCTATATTCGTAAGGAATCTGTCGAAGAAACTTCTGAAGGTTATAGAATATGAAGTTGCTCTCGAGTATCGAGTTGGTCGCAGGAAACGCACAAAACGTAAGTCACAGCCAGTGGCTGCGCGTCACGGAGAAGAAGATTGCGCGTTGTCTTGGGAGGACGTTAACTTAAGTAAAAACAGTAACTGACAATTACTCCTCGGGTAAAACTGAACACACCATCGTCACACTAAAACTATTTTATGACGTCATGTCAACGTTGCGTCGGAACTTGCAATTCGAAACAGCCCTCTTGTTCATAGGGTGCTTAGTTTCACAGCAAGTAATTGAGAGGCTAAAACTCTTGTATTTCGATTTCGCTGATTTATTTGGACGTCGCAGCACTTGTGGAATAAATAACCTGAACTTTCCACCTAACTCGGGAGCTTAAGGGAAGATTGTTGATATGTGGCTCGCATAACAGAACGTCAACGACTGCATTTAATCTCCAGCTTCTCCAGCTAAGGATTAGCACGGGCAATTTTATTTTTTATTTAGCAAAGTGAATAAGATCAGAATGTTTATGAAGTTATCACTCTAGCTTTATTTTACATCACGAGTGTGAAATCTTCCGAGCTCGTGACAGACATTGGTAATTGATCCAGGCTTAAGTCAGAACGTTTAGGATTAGATGAACTTGCATCTGTCTTTCTATACATGTAATTGAGTTGGTCAAATCGTTCGTAGTAGTAGAGAATTTTCGTGAGGTTTGAACATCCAAGGATGCAGCTGTCGTCGTTTGATGTGAACTTCGCGGTTGAACTTGCAACAGCTGGCTCATTACCCATCTCGTCATTTATGTCGGTATGCAGCTGAATGCTTCACGAAACCATTTTGCGGGATATTTGCCTGTCAATCAATCCTCAATCCAAAATCAAACCGCAAATCTTAAAATTCATTATCCATTGACCAAGATTTCAGGAAATAGAGAGTAGTTTCGTCTATTTCGACTGTTGACGGCTGAATTGAGTGGTGTAACAGAGGATGCTTACGTTATTTAACTTGCTTTTCCTTTGATAGCTGCAGATCGAAGGAACCAGATGTGGGTCATTGATTGTTGCGCTTCATAAGCTTACAAAGGTTGGCCACCTCTTCGGCCATAAAGGGATATAACCAAAGCCACAGGCAAGTCCAAGAGCAAAGAAAAAGGAATGTCTAACTGCTGAATCTGCCAGAATGAACCGAACAGCCGAGATAAATCATTGAAGGTGTTGTAAATTAACTGATGCTAAATGACAAGAGTTGTTTATTCATTGCAATGTCTCTGAAATCCTTGTTTCTCTGCTAACCCATCGATTACAGTTCTTAACAGCGCACCAATTTCCTTGATTTGCAAAAGCATGTTGACGATACAGACTACATCTGCGGAATATATTTATCAAATGGTATTGCATCACTGTATACGATGTGCCTAATCAGCGTCCAGCAATATTGGGAGAACTTAAGCGTACATGGCGTGCGATTTGATTGCGTACGTTTGTACACAGAAGTTTCAAAAAGTTCGGACAAATAAAAAATGACTTTAAAGACATAGCTTTAAAATTTAGTCATTTCTCGATCTCGGTATCGAATTTATGATTACAATTATCGAAGTTTCTCGAGTGTTTCTCTTGGATATTACGCAAACAGTTATCAGAAAACTCAGGCCATTCCAATCTATTTATATATTCACGAGTGTTCCTTTTATTACCCTGACTTGAGGGTAGTTGCGCTGCTTCGTCAGTCTGGAATTTTCCAACTTGTTCCAACCTAGCCAGGGAAGACTAAAATGGCTAGCCTCTCCTACCCTTTCTCGAGCGAACTAGCTTTGTGCCAAGCACTTCCTGGCCTTCCTGGAGAAGGGCCGGTCTGTCCTGTGCATTATATTTATGGATATATCATTTAGTGTTACGGTCTATTTTCTTGTAAAGCTGCGGGTCGCAGCAGATATTTGTTGGGATTATATTGACGTTTAACAACCTAGCTTTGAGCATTCAATTACGATTGGCGCTGGCGCCTTTTTGGGTCTATTTAATCATGAGTCATCGAATTATTCTTGCGATGGTGACAATATAATTGATATTTTTCAATGCAACAGAAATGACATGGCATGGGTTGCTAATTTAGTGAAGTCACTAGGGTCTAGTGCGAGCAAGAGGTAGGCAGATCGATTTCTAACTCTTTTACTATTTCTTGCCGTAAGGGTAGCTCAAACTTCATTAGTAGCATTTCATTCGTTCATTCCTCCCAAGGCTGCTAACAGCAATTTATTTCATCGAAAACCACATATATATCATTGCCCATAATTCCAGTGTATTTATCTTGTAATACGTTATGGCTTCTATCTATTATATGTAACTACATTTGAAATTGCAAGTCACCGCCGGTATTCGTGGTAAATTTCTGATCGTAATTAATTGCCTTTCGGGAGGTCAAGGTTTCTGCTTGCCATTGCTAGGTTCTGTTCCTACCCTAACCCTTTGTGAATTCAACTCTATTTTTTCGTTCTACACACGACCCACGTCGTACATTTCGCCCGCTTCTGAGTCAGCTATTTTTCATTCCCTCTCTTCAGAGAGAATAAACTTGTTTGTCTATTTTTTTTTTGCTCATTTGTTCTTTCTTTGCTTCTGCGAGAACCATGTTTATGGTTCAGACGACCCATTCGAAATCTGGATTGAAACGTCCCGAGAGACCGTGCGATTCTTGTCGGCGAAGAAAGTCCAGATGTGTCTTCAGTGACAACGATACACTTTGCTTTTTATGCCGATTTCACAATTACGAATGTGCATTCTCAGACAATCCCGCGCCTGTTCGTCGACGTACAAGAAAGTCAAGCCCTGAGGCCACTACATCGACAGACAATGGAAATGTGGGTACTCCTTCAGTCTCTGCGTCAGCAGCAGCTGTTAATACGAATACGTCTACATCTGGATCACCCTCGGCCGCATCGTCGATATTTCAACCCCAATCTCAATCTCAGTCTCAACAGCAGATAACTTCTTCGGATATTGTTGTCTCGCCGCCTGTTCCCACTATGCAGTCCATGTCAGGAGTGATGTCCTTGAGTCCAATAGCTGTCTCCTCTTCCGATCCGCCTAAACGACCTCCTGAACGAAGTACAACGCCTACAAAGCGTATCCGTATCTCAAGGTATGAAATAACTTAATTTTTCTATGAAAGTGTACTTTTTGGTTGCTAGTGTTTGAAGACATGACATGGAATATGATTTATACACAAATCAATAAAAACTAAGGAACCAAAGTCCAATGCTAGAACCGAGTATCTTCTAAATACTAATGAATTCAGGTCATCTTCACGAAAGAACAATGCAATGCCAGGATTGCCTGCTGAGACAACTGTCTCGACTTCCCCATCCTCAAATGTTGCGATTGCCGCCACCACATCGACGCCAGATTCACCGTTTCCTGATTACGATTTTATGCCTGAGACGCTTCTTAAAAATACCTTGGGTCTTCAGTGTAGAAGATACATATCGTATATTGGTACTACTGCAGAATATGATCCTGTCCTCACTGATCATTTCTCGTTTGATGAAAGAGATCGGTCCTCTCTAGCTTCGACCGGAGTCGATTCCGAAATTAAGAAGCAGATACGGAGAGTGCGTCATGACGATCCAGATTCTGCATTATCGCGGGATTCAACGTACTTTGTTGTGTTTGAGTGTGAGAATTTCTTTGCTTCGAGAGTTGACATCTCAACAGGCAGAGATGACACTTTGGGAGGAAATTTACAGGAGGTTAGAAAGATTCAAGATGTTGTTGGAAAATTTGGCCGAAAGCTTGTGGATCTTTATTTTCGAATGGTACATCCCTGCATGCCCATTCTTCACAAGGAGGAATTTTTGGAAAAATACTATCGGAATCCGTCGGAACTTTCACCTTCTTTACTTGCAGGATTATATGTATTTGCAATCAACTGGTGGATGTACGACACTGATTTGGTTCCGTTCCCAAAGCTGGATCAAACATCTCTAGAGACTTTAGCTCAGACGAATCTTTACAGAGAGATTGATCGACCTACTTTATCGACTGTTCAGGCTGGATTGCTTTTGCTGCAGCACCAAACATTTAGGAAGCAGGTGGCAAGACCATGCCACTCGTCCGCCATGTTGGGTCAAGTTGTGTCTATTGCATACGAAGTAGGGCTACATCTAGATCCTACCAACTGGTCTATTCCGGAATGGGAACGTGGTTTGCGAAAGCGATTGGCTTGGGGCCTCTTTATACAGGATAAATGGATGGCGTTGACATTTGGCCGCCCATCCCACATCAACTACAATAATTGGGCAGTATCACATTTGATTGAGGAAAATTTTCCAAATGAGGAAAGTATAGACGATGATGAATTCCTCAGCAGTTCAGCCGACGAACAAGGTCGAGTCAATCCTATGGCTGGAAAGATTATGTTTATGCAGCATGTCACCTTAACAGAGATTCTCTCCGACATTCTTGACGAGTTTCATAGTGCCCGAGGTCGGGAAAGCCCAGAAAATCTTACTGATTTGTCACAGGAAGCGCAAGTAAAGCAGTTTCTTACAAGAGCGAGGCCACTACAGATTAGATTAAAGCAATGGTTCGAGAATTTACCCGAGTGTTTAAGAATGGAGAACATTACCAGGGGTGAACTATCTTCAAATGGAAATTTGCATCTAGGTTACCATGCTGCTCAAATCACTTTGTTTAGACCTATTTTGCAGGTTCTTTCTAGAGTCGACAGATCACAGTCACAGTCACTCCGGGATATATATACTCTTGTATACAGGTCCGCGTTGGCTGAATTTGTCGCTGCCGTCGATTTTGCAAATAGCATGAAACCACAGCATATTCAAACTTTCTGGTATGCTGCTTCCAAAAATAATTTTGCCACGATTGTCACTTTCGGTATTCTTGTTCTTCTACTTGCGGACGATGAGACCGATAGAACAGTTTGCACTGAGAAGCTGTCCGAGTTTCAATGGGCATTGAAGGTGAATGCTCGTGGTGCTGAATTTCTACATCATGCCATTTTGTGGCTGGATGAACTCAAAAATTTGCTCAAACCCGAGATCGAGAGACGCACGAAGAAGTCGCCAGCGAAAGATCCCACAACTGATGGAATTCCATCAGCTTCAGCAAATGGTATGAATGCTAACGGACAGAATTCGTCTAGTTCTACTGCGTCATTTCATGATGGCATGCGCTTTATGCCACGAGTGCCAGTGGATGTAAAGGTGGAGCAGTCTGAGCTTATGATGCACCGTGCGCAGCGCACTGGAGCCCAATCACGGGAGCATATTACACGGCAAGGTCAGGAACATGCGCCGTATCCTTTTGCTCCTGAAGATATGTTTTTCTCGCCTCTAATCAACGAAGTTTCGCCACGTCCAGCAAATGGAGCAGTCACAAACCCAGAATATATCGACGGGTCTACGGGAAGATCTGTTGAGACTGCTGAGCCTGATGATGGTGATCGTGGTGATATGGACTTTTTTACCCATTTGGGAATGATGTCGCACAATTGGGCTGACATCAGTAACTCATAGCTACCTAGAATGCGGTCGCAGAAAAGAAAATTGAGAGTAGCTGATCCGGTTCTAATTATGCATTGTTGACTTATTTCTCGAATAATAACAACTACTTTATGTACTTTTTTTTGTCTTATTTTGTTTGAAACGCAGATAGACGGTTTGGATTGTTTGCGATAAAATGTTGAGCGCATTAATGTTATTTCATTGTTGTTATTTGATTGACCTTTTTTAATTGTCTTCTACAAGTAGTGATACTCTTTTTTTATATGAATTTGTTTATAATGTGGTAGAAATCTGTCAAATGTGGTTTATATCAGTTGACATATCTTTCTAATTAGTCTGTAACTTCGATATTTTGGTATGTAATTCTTATTGACGGTGTTTGGTATCAAGAGTATTGGATAGAAATAATAAAGTTGACTTACTCTCATTGCTCTCTTAACTTCTGAGGGAGCCGGGTTCTACAATAAAAATAATTTTGCAAACACCTGCTTCATTCGAAATAGTGAAAGTCTAAGATATTAAAATTCCATTAATGTAGGAAGAGAATTTAATTTACATCGTATCGTAATCCTAAATGCAAGTCATTACATACTCTCCTGAATGATCATTGCAATATCCAGCAGGTGGTAGTCTAGACCCTTTCTTCCGACCAGTAGCATCCCAGGCTTTTCATCACGAGGGGCAGGGAGCGACAGAGCACAAAGACCTAGAACATTGACAGCAGTCGTAAAGGTCATACAATCCTGTTTTTCAGCGGGTACAGTTGGCATAAGCAAAACATCTGGTGTATCAATTCCGCAGTCAAGAGCATTGTCCATCTCTACTTTAAGACTGGCCATCAGGTGCATCGACTTTATGAGCTCGGCGATGTCGTAGACTGAGTGGGTGGGTGTATCTTTTCGGCTCTTGTCGGACACAGTACTTTCCAATGTAATGATTCCAGTCGGTGAGACAGCCAATTCGGATGCCTTGTTGTATGAAGACCACCAAGAAGATGAAGATATAAACCTGCCACCAACTCCGATGAGCTTTTGCTTCATGTCACGGTAGTGCGTACGCACAGCCTCGGAACACACCGAGTCCACAACTGAATCTGGCAAAGTCGCAAATCTGAAGCCTGCTCCACCACTCCGCTGGGGAGAAGAATGTCCTCTGTAATCAACACTGACGATTGGAAGGTCTGAATCCTTTAATGAGTATGGATCCGATTTATCGTGCTTTCTGAGGACATTTACAACCGTTCGCGCGTCAAGGACTGTGTGAGCGATCACACAAATGCTATCGACTGAAGGGCAAACCATTGAGACTCCCTTGCCTGGGATAAGACCTTTGGTAGTGTTGTAACAGACAGAAGACGTAGACGATATAAGCGGTTCCCCATCAGTATTGGAGACAATCGCGAATGAGACTAGGTCTTTCGAGATCAAATCAAGAGGCTTTTCAGAGATACTTACTAAATATGCACCTGCATTTAAAAGGCTCTCGACAATTTCTGACGACTTCGAAATCGACTTGCAGATTGCAAATGGCACACCGTATAGCGGCGGAATGTTATTGGAAGACAAGGTCGCGTCATCAGAAACCTTGCTAATTGGTGAGGGCATACTCGTATCGTCGGTCCTACTGGTCACAATGATGTCGTCGGGTTTCAATCCAGCAAGATATTTTTTCCGTAATTCCGGTAGAAGTAGTTCGGAAGAAACGCTCGAAGGGACTTTGGCAGCAAGAGCTAAAGGCTCTGCAGCCTCGGCGACCTTGAGTACAGCAGCACTGTCTGAAGCATATCCCAGTAGACCATCGTAAGCACAGAACATATCTTTAGTAGCGGAAACAATGGCTTCGTTAAAGCCACCTGTACAGTCGGTCAGGACGCAGCACTCAAAACCGTGATCATTTGCCTCTCTAAAAGTCGATGCGACACAGCATTCTGCGGTAACTCCGGTGAATAAGATATGAGTAATGCCACGCTCTACGAATAATTGATGAAGATCTGTATTATAGAAACAACCTTTACCAGGTTTATCAAGTACAACTTCATCCTTGAGCGGTGTGAGCTCATCAACAATGTCATGTCCATACTCTCCGCGAACAAGCAATCTTCCCATAGGTCCTTGGTCGCCGATAGTCAAGATATGACGAGTATTTGAGTGAACTTGTCTGTGTGTTTTCGTAGGAGGACAGTCTGAAAGATCTGGAACATGACCTTCTCTAGTATGCACAACTGTCATTCCCAACTTCCTAGCGGCCCTAAGGACGTCTGAGACCGGCTTGATTAGAGATGAGACTTTTGCAAAGATCTCAGCAGACGGACACTGAATAGCACCATATCCTGTCGGAAGGACAAAGTCCCTTTGCATATCGACAATGATCAAAGCCGTCCGCCCAACTGGAAATGGAAACGGCGACGGATGAGCAGTCTCCAACACGAGGTTACCTTGAACCATTTTCTGTGTCCTTCTATTGATGTTTTGGTTAAAAATCAATACGTTTATGAATATGTAAACAATTGAGTTACGATCTAGCTATATGGCAGATTCGTAGATTATAATAAAATTTAAGATAACTAACTAGGAAGGAGAACTCCGGGAAAAGAGAAAACTAAGTCCTGCATTCACAAAGGGAGAACAACTTCGCAGGTCGTATTCAGTTAGTTATTCAAACTTTCCAGAACACTTGGTTCCTACTAGAACTTGGCTAACATTGTCTTCCATGAGTAGAACTAGCCTACACCTATACAATTAGATCTACTGGTGAAAGCCTCATCTTCAAATCCGGAGGACAAACGTGTAATTCCGTCGGCCCGTCGGTCGCGCGAACGTGACAACTATAGATTACAGAAGTCAAAGTGAATATTACCCGGACATATATCTTACCAACGAAAGTTCACAACCATCGCCAGGGTCCCTCCTGCGGCGCGCCGGCTTTCCCCGCAGTGAAGTCTTGGAGAACGAGCCTATGGCTTAACAATTGCTTTGGCATTCATGATCGCCTGCGGTCATGGTGTTAAATACTTAAGTCTATTTACGAAGTATGTATTGAGTTGGAGCAAAGACTGCAGTTTGCTGTTAACATTGATTTGGTATCCGTAGGGAAAGATGACAGGGGTAATCCAAAACGTCAGAAATTATTCGACGAATGAGAGCTACATCTTACTAAATAGCCTACGAGATGTTGTTCACGCTGTTAGTCATAGATAGCCCAAGAGTTTTCTTAATATAATATAACAGAGCATAAAAAATTGTAATGATATTCGAAGAGAAAATTAACGTGTAAGAAAATTCTTTTTCGTAACTGTTCTATAAACTGTAAGCATTTCCACGAGTTGTGCATCTCTTTTCTCCCAGTTCTACAAGGCATCGAAGTCCTTATCGTTCCACTCTATTCTATTTCTCTGCAATTGCTGTTTTTACATTAATCAAGATGTCTTATAAAGATATTGCAGCAAGAAAGCAAGCTGATCTCCTTTCAGCAATTCCTCCAGAATGGCGAATTATCCTTCCAGAGAATGATAATCTCATGTCAGTGGCCGCTACGAGCGGCGTTCTTAATTCGCGCGAATTAGACATCACTAGCTCATACGATGCCGTTGCATTGTTGAAAAAAATCCACGCTGGTGAATTCACAGCTTACGAAGTTACACTTGCTTTTTGCAAGAGAGCAGCTTTGGCCCAGCAGGCCACCAATTGTCTCACCGAAATCTTCTTCGAAGCTGGTCTAGCTAAAGCAAAGGAATTGGATGAGATCTTTGCTAAAACTGGAAAGCCAGTAGGGCCATTGCATGGTCTTCCCATTTCTCTGAAAGATAGTATGAACGTTGCTGGTATTGACTCCAGTATCGGTATGGCTGCCAACGCATACAAGCCTGAGAAGGAGAGCAGCGCGATCGTGGTGATACTTGAAAAGCTCGGAGGAATAATGTATGTCAAGACCAATGTTCCACAATCCATGATGGTTCTTGATACGGAAAACAATGTCTTTGGACCTGTACGAAATCCTTTTTCCAAGTTTTTGACTTCGACTGGTTCATCTGGTGGTGCTGGTGCGATCGTGGCTTTCCGTGGATCGCTTATAGGAATGGCTACCGATATTGGAGGTTCTATTCGTGTACCTGCTTACGCCAATGGCGTGACGGGAATTAAGTGTTCATCTGGAAGAATGCCATACCACAACATTAAGGGATACTGGCCTCCTGGAGAGGAGTATACTGGTATTATCTGCGTTGAAGGGCCTATTACAACCTCAGTAAGAGATTCTGAACTCATTGTCAAATCAGTTGCGGAAGCTCAACCTTGGCTATACGATCCAACTTGCGTCTACTCTCCTTATATCGAACCTCCAGCATTAAACCGCCCTCTCTCAATTGGTGTACTGAAAACTAAAACATATGAGCCTGTAACCTCGATCTTCGAGCGTTACTGCGACAAGGTCCGTAGTGCGGGCCATGAGATCGTGGAACTTGAGCTTATTCATGGTGAGGAGATGTCTCAACTTGCAGCTGATTTCTTCATGGTCGATGGAGGGGAGTTTCTTGTGGAAGCTTGCAAACAGTATGGTGAGCCGCTCACCAATGCTGTTCAAGAAGCCGGTTTCTACCCATCTACTCCACAAAAGCTCAACGAATTTTTCGGCCATACCTTCAACAGGGAGAAGTTTCAACTAGAATGGCTTCAATACTGGGCTTCTACCGCCGCGAAGACCAAATCGGGACATCCGGTCGATGTTCTTCTGTGTACCGTTATGCCGTGGCTTCCACGACCAAAAGAGCTTATTGGTTCTAACGAAACTATTCTGTCATTTAACGTGCTTGACTATCCTGCCGCTGTCTTCCCGGTCGAGACAATTGAAGATCCCTCAAAGTACAAGTTTGAGTTTCCTACGCCAAAATCTGAATCAGAAATGAGAGTTGAGAAGATGTGTAAGTTACGTCTACTGTTTCACTCTACTGAGTAGTTCTGTCAAGTTGGATTTGCTAACATTTGGTGAAAGTCCCGGCCGATAGATCGGCTTCGTACAAAGGCTTCCCGGTGGGAATGCAGATTGTTGGTCAAAAGTTAAATGAGGCTAAGTTGATTCAAGCATGGAAAATATTGGAAGAGCTGGCCAAATAGGTAAATAGGATTGAGTTCCCATATGGCTTTGTATCACAATGAGATTGTATGCTGAGGTGTTGTATTTAAACGATCCTTGATAGACAGAACAAAAGTATAGGCCACGAAGAGCAAGACAGTAACTTGCGTACCTTTAGACTAAGTAGATTCGTATATATAGCTTAACTGAATATTAGTAGTTCAAGAAATTAAAAGTTTTGTACGAAAATTCAGTTAAAAGAATGAAAAAGCACTGATCAAAATCAAAAATCATCTGACTGCTGGTTGATATGAGCGACGCTAAGGAGTTGATTTCGTTATATAATATATTACCCTCCTTACTCGATATCTAATCATAAACATCGATTTATCTAAACTTCGCTCTCGTGTTCGACAAACCGGTGTCAACAATAGAGGCCGACACATTAGTTCAGGCCAAATAGTCAGTGGTCAAGCCTACGGTTTGATGAGTAACGCGAATGTAGATTATCGTTTAGCCAATGCAACCGGTCGAGTTATCGCTCGTCCATTTTTACAGATGTTTTTTTGTTATATCGAATATCGTTATATCGAGAGTTGATCGTATAAGTCAACGTCTGTAGCGTCGCGGTTATCCCAAGCACAGGAATTATGGTGAAGCAGGGTTCGGGTCTAAATTATTAGGGTATAGACCTACAGAAGTCACATACCAAATTTATATGATTGGACGATGTATACTTTAATTTTCAAAGTCACCACCACAAAATTTCGTTTTCTGTGCTTCCATTCAGTCTTATTCATTCTCCATACACACGTTTTTGTTTAGTGTTTGCTTCATTCAACGGTTAGATTTCACCATGAAGGTAGGCTCATTTTTAATTTTATCTCGATATTAATCAAACTTTGATATTGTGTGGTTTCTTGATGTGCATTTGACAGCTGTTGGTTTGCATTTGCATTAAGCCGATGTTGCAAGGAGCAGACAGAAGATTGAGTGAATATCTTTCTCAGGAATATGCGATAGCTAACCATGAACAATAGCTTAACATTTCTTATCCCGCCAATGGCACACAGAAGCTGATTGAAGTTGATGATGATCGTCGCATACAAGTTTTCATGGAGAAGCGTATTGGGCAGGAGGTTGAGGCTGATTCTGTTGGAGATGAATTCAAGGGCTACATCTTCAAGATTACTGGAGGAAATGACAAACAGGGATTCCCTATGAAGCAGTATGTGCATTAGATTGGGAATGATTTATTTTTGTAGATCTGATCATTAACGTTTATAGGGGTGTTATGCGACCTAATCGTGTTCGTCTTTTGCTATCGAAGGGACATTCATGCTACCGACCTCGTCGAACCGGAGAGAGAAAAAGAAAGTCTGTTAGAGGATGCATTGTTGCTAATGATCTCGCTGTTCTTTCTGTTGCGATTGTCAAGCAGGGAGAGTCTGAGATTGCTGGTCTGACCGATATCGAGCACCCAAAGAGACTTGGACCCAAGCGTGCTTCCAAGATCAGAAAGTTCTGGGGACTGACTGATGATGATGATGTCCGCAAGTTTGTTGTCAGACGTACTGTTGAGAAGAATGGAAAGACCTACACTAAAGCCCCTAAGATCCAGCGCCTGGTTACTCCTCAAACTCTTCAACGTAAGCGTCGTCGTATTGCCTTGAAGATTAGACAAGCTGAGGCACAGAAGGAGGCTGCTGCTGAATATGCTGCTATGCTCGCTACTAAGCATGGAAAGTAAGCTTTTGACGATAAATGCAAAAAGTTCCTGAAAATGTATTTATGGGTATAATAAAAATCTACAGCTATATAAACAACTAAACTGCATCCAAGTCTTCAATATTATATAAATCACAATAAAACTATCTTGAAAATTGTTAAGACGTCAGTAGCTGTAGAGAAGACACCCTTTGTTGGGCTGATAATTGCGCTGCAAACCAATTTTTTCACGGGGTTTTTTCATGTGTGTAAAACATAGACTTCGATTTTCTTTGTCTGATCTCACGACACTGCTCGAGGTGAAAGTTTAAAAACAGAGAAAAGGATCTTTTCTTTCAAAGATTTGTCCTCTCTCCATTCACCATTTCGTCTCCTGCCTTTTTTCATATAAAGAAGCGTGCTATAGCTTTCTTTGCATTAGGTAAGTCATTTGTAATTACAAGACTATTGAAAAAGGAGAACTGGTGCACTCTGTATTGCATAGCAGTCCTAACTAGCTACATCAGAACCCGATTACCACGCTAGATTTACTTTCAAGCTGATATAGACACCGGGGAGCAAAGCAAGACTTACAGCGTGTCAAAATCTCATTAAATCCAAAAGCGCATTGTTTTGTTCGGTTTACGAAATTTCAGAATAACTACATCTCAATTTATAGAAGTCGTTAATTTGAACGCTTGAAAATTGTGGAGAATTCTGCTCACCTAAACGGACGTAAACGTATTTTCTAGCAGTACTATGTCATCAAATTCCATAAAGCTTCTTGCAGGCAACTCGCATCCTGAACTAGCAAGACTAGTCAGTATGAGGTAATTTCCATTGCCTATTTATATTTTGTGTGGTTCTACGTTTTGTCTGGATGGTTTGTTCGGTTTAACAACTTCATTAGAGGTTGAGTTTGACTGTTGAATGAAGAACATATTATTGACAAGTTCAGATTGGGTATAGAACTGAGTAAAATTGCGGTTTTTCAGTACTCCAACCAAGAGACGTCTGTCACAATTGGTGAATCTGTCCGTGATGAAGATGGTGAGCGCAGCTTTTTTGATCTTGCAAATAAACGACGATTCTTCTTTTGTAATTGCAATCGTAATGAAGTCGTTTAATTGCGAGAGATAGTTCTATGTAGATCAATACTAACGTTGCAGTCTTCATCCTTCAAACTGGTTGCGGTGAGGTCAATGATGGTCTTATGGAACTTTTGATCATGATAAATGCTTGCAAGACTGCATCTGCTCGAAGAATCACAGCTGTTATCCCCAATTTCCCATATGCTCGTCAGGACAAGAAAGACAAATCTCGAGCCCCAATCACTGCCAAATTAATGGCAAACATGTTGCAGACTGCAGGTTGTAATCATGTTATAACAATGGACCTTCACGCGAGCCAGATTCAAGGCTTTTTTAATGTGCCAGTCGACAATCTGTACGGAGAGCCTAGTGTACTGAAATATATCCGCGAGAACATCGAATATCAGAATGCAGTTATAGTTTCTCCCGACGCAGGTGGTGCTAAGCGGTGAGTTCTTTTGCGTATGTTCCATTTTGCGGGTATTCTAATGATTTAGAGCTGCTGCATTGGCAGATAGGCTCGACCTAAACTTTGCCCTTATTCATAAAGAGCGTCAGCGGGCCAACGAAGTTTCTCGTATGGTACTAGTCGGAGACGTCTCTAAAAAGGTCACAATTTTGGTTGACGATATGGCCGATACTTGTGGTACGCTTGTCAAAGCAGCAGAAACTCTGACCACTCATGGTGCCGAAGCTGTTATTGCCATTGTAACTCATGGCATTTTGAGCGGCAATGCAATCGAAAGAATTAAGCAGAGCAAACTGACCAAAGTAATCTGCACCAACACAGTCCCACATGACGATAAAAAGGCACTTTGTGAAAAAATCGACACAATTGATATTAGTCCAATTTTGGCAGAGGTAGTTTTTTGAAATCATATTTGTTTTTGATATCATATGCCAACTAACATGACTCAGAGCATTCGAAGATTGCACAATGGAGAAAGCGTTTCGTATCTGTTTACCCATGTACCTCTATAACAAAAACCTTAACTAGTAATGAATTTTTGAAGATTATTGTTACAGTCATTCGGTGTTTGTTGTTTCTTATATTTTCGCTGCTATTTTGGGCAGTTCTTGTCGTAAGTGTTACTTTATTGTGACTGATACCAATATTACTTTCTCTACCCAGCCTATTGCTCTTTGCGTAAGAAGAATATAAAGATCAAAGAGTTTGTAAGTGTAGTTCAGGGCTTGTAATTTGGAAACAAACAATCTCTAGGACCCCGCTTTGTTGACATTCTGATTTTTGCTATTGGCTTGTCTATAAACCAAGTTCTCAAGTGATTTCAAAACAAAAAAAAGGCAAATTCATAGTAAACGAACCAAAAAAAAGTATCAAAAGATCCTTATCTTTCGGATGTTTTCCACTCTAGTCTATTTATACATTTTGATCCATTCAACCGGAGTAATTTCCCAAGTGTTTCGTCTCCTTTGAGTGTCAGTGTGAAGGATTGTCCCAACTGGTGAAAAACCACGTACTTTTTGGGGTTTAAGCGACAAGAAAACAAAGCAGCCGGTTATCATAGTACTTCTCTTCAGCACTTCCGTCGGCCTACGCATGTGTCATAGTCTTAAATAGAGATCTCAGAAAAATACAAATGGTAAGCTCCACTAATGACCTGTCACTATTTAATTTTACTTCTTTCCAGAAGCAGAAACTATCATTAATTATTCGTATATTTAACGGTTTTCAAGTACTAATTTTTCGTTACGATAGCACAGTGTCAAACGAGTGCGCACGTCACAGGCGGCAGAAGAAGCACGGAAACGAAAAGAATCTGTGAAGATACAAGAATATAAATCACTTGTCGTTGAAGTTCTTGAGTTGGTATGCTTCCACACTTTGCTGCGATATGATGGTTATCTTGACTAATTACATCACTGACTTCCAAAATATAAGAGGTCTCAAAAGAAATATGATTGGTCCTCGCTAGAAATTACTCGAAAACTGTTGACATGGAATCCCGAATATTATTCTATTTGGAATTATCGACGGGAAATTCTAGTCGGGGGAATATTTCGGGAGATGACCCGGGAGGAGATCCAGAAGACGTTGGATGCTGAACTTATGTTTTTGTTTGAGCGACTCAGAGAGTTTCCTAAATGCTATTGGATCTGGAACCATAGAAAATGGTGTCATGAGACGGCACCGTCACCAAAATGGAGTCGTGAATTAGCGTTGGTAACGAAGATGCTTGAATATGACGCTCGAAACTGTACGTACTGCAAAGATGATTTTATCATTATAAATCATATTAATAAAATCAAGTTCATGGATGGCATTATCGAAGATACGTGGTTGAGTGCACTGAAAAGTCTACAAATACTTCCTTAGTGAGGTCCGAGTTCGACTATACGACCCAAAAGATCAATTCTAATTTTTCGAATTTCTCGGCATGGCACAATCGAAGTAAGCTTATCCCTCGCCTGCTCGCAGAGGAAAAGAATGAAATTGATGCTAGAGAGCTACTTGAAAATGGTTTGTTCTTGCTAATGACCTTTTTATTTAAGTCCAACTAATTGTGCTGTAGAAATCAATCTTATAACGCAAGCAATATATACAGACCCAGATGACCAAAGTGTATGGCTTTATCATCGGTGGTTGATCACTTCAGACGATATATGCGAACTGGCAGTCAATGAACGAAGCGCATTAGTCAAAAAGGAGATATTATCTGTTAAAGAGCTGTTGAATGTGGAGCCGGACAGCAAATGTAGGGAACCTTCATGTTAACTTGTCTATTTGTGTACTAATTGTGGTAGGGTGTCTCCACTCAATAGTGTTTTATATGGGATTTCTGGCCAAGATAATGCAAGAACCAATTGATAATGAGATCAACACATATCTAGATAAACTGATCGAGATTGATCCGATGAGAAAGCAAAGGTATATAGACTGGAAAAATGGCGTTCAAGTAGCTGGCATTTCTTCCTAATATTTACATACAAATCGCTAAATATACGAGAGAATACACATTGTGATCATCTACATGAACCATTAGGGCTAAAGATATAATAGCAATTATATTGCTTCTGTCATAGAACGCCATCAACTCATTTTGTGCGTGCTGATTTATAGACTGACTAAAATTCATCCACTTTGATGACGATCTTGCCTACCGTGCCATGCTCTAACTTATCAAAGGCCAACTTATAGTCATTCCAATTGAAGGTTGAATCGACCAGTACTTTAATCTTTGCCTCCTCAAAGAGCTCACATGCAATGTGAATCCACGGTCCAGGACTGGCTGTTTCCACTTTGTATCTTGGACCTCTCATTGCTCCGATCAGTGACTTTCCAATCAGTCCGGGGTCAGAAAGGAAAGAAAGCGACTCTGTATTTCGACCACCAACAGTGGTCACCCAAACTCCTGTTTTTGGCGATGTAAGATCTCGCATCCTCTTATTGACCTGTTCATCTGTTCCAATCGTGTCCACCACAATATCATATTTGCCGCTATCACTTTGGTCAGGCATATAAGCCATCAAACCTTCAACCACGTTGGAAACTGCTTTATAGTCAACCACCTCATCTGCGCCCATGTATTGAACTAGACTGATACTTTCTGCAGAGCAAGTTACAATTACGCGAGCAACACCAAAATGTTTCTTCGCGATCTGAATGGCATATAGACCCACATTTGTAGCTCCTCCAAATATGCATACTCTTGACTCAGATGTAAGCTTAGCGTTACTCAGACATCTGAATGCAAGACCAAAACTGAGAGGAAAAGCGCTCGATTCTATCGTACTCAGCGAAGCTGGCCGCTTTACAAGGTAGTCTTTTATCGGATCCAAGAGGATGTGTGAAGCGAGTGATCCTGCACCAAACTGAAGCCGAAATAAAATCTTTTTAGCAAGTAATAGCAATTAAGTATACCTTAACTTGTAACTTACTGGATGATAATATAAACCACAAACTTCATCTCCAATATTCCATTTTGTTGTTTGATCTTCGCCAATATACGCAATCTTTCCGGCGAATTCTCTCCCAAAACCTTTCTCTCCTGGTTTGGCCCATAGTAACTGAGTATTTAGAATAGCTTTATCGATTGAAGAGAGAGTGCAAGCTAAGACTTGGACGATCACTTGCGTCCGAGACAATGGTAGAGGGATGCTAGAATAGGTCCAATGAGGATGAGATCCAGGATATGTGAAAGTCAGTGATCGCGTAGAAACGTTATGCTGGTTGGGAGACATCGCAGATATGGTCTGCTACGTTTTAATCCACAAGCAAAGCAAGAGCTACATAGCTGATGGTAAAATGGGGCGACACTAGATGAATATTAAGAGTGCAGACGGAATTTGAAGATGACCTCTTTGTCAACCTTAGTGATTGGGAGTTCGTAGGAGGATGCAGGTACGTTCGACGCAAGTACTACGAATCTACCAAGATTCTGACGAGAATACGAAGTTGACCGATGATGCTATCCCACTTTGAGCGATCTTTTGGAATTGATGACCACGATCTCTTTCTAATCTAGGGCATATGCAGATAGATAGCTATTTACACTGCGAATAGACGTGGAAAATATGTTTCTCAACTACATACACGAGATTTCCGCATTGCCAGAAGCAGTCTATAGATGCCACTGCAGCGGTGCAATAAACTACTATACAGAAATCATGACGCCTCTGCAATTAATGTAATAATGCCTAGTGTCTCGTTCAACTTCACAGCTTCATTGATCTTCGTGTGCGATGCATTAGGGAAACCTCTCCTTTAGGAAAGTTCTTATTGGCCGCCTGCTGAAGTATCAAGTTTATCCTGAAAGACCTAGAAAGCTTGGAGCTACTTGAAATAAATTGAGCTGCCACTTGATGCGGGCTTGTAGCTTGCCATTAGATGTCCAATCTAGCTGATAAGTTTTCTGAACCGGAATCAATTCTTTTGAATTAGATACTCTTCCTCGGCTTCGGTTGCGGGTATGACGTTAGCCAAATCCTCCTACAAATGGTTAGCATAATCCAAGCCATAAATTTTAATATAAATTTTTTACCAGCTCATAAATAACCTGGATCATAAGACTACAGCTCGGGCAAACAGCGACATCTGATCCATCTTGGAGGTCGCCTAACGCGACCTGAAACATATCACCACAAGGACACGGATAAGTGAATATCTGTAGGTCCTTGTCATAATTCATGTCCTCAATTTCAACTTGATCGTAGTAGCTCATATCGAAATACAAACCTTGGACCCGGAGTGTAGTAAGCTCGACCGCCACTTATTGATACTTTTCTCAGTTATCATAAATTTCACATGAGTTCGCTCTATGTTACCCGGAGCATATAGGGTCTACTTAAATAGCCAAATGATTAGTGAGGGTTTGCATCTGGAGCAGTCACGGAATTGAATTACAAACCCTGAGAACACGGCTAGCACAACAACGCTTCTTTTTTATGTTAATGGTCGCTTGATTGCTCAATTCTGAGATTTCTGCTTTTGTTTTCAGCAAATATCAATCACTCCAAGACTCTTTACTTGTAGGCATAAAGGTTTGTCACTATTCTACGATGTTTTGTTCATGAATGTAAACAGATGAATTACAAGATTTTTATTTATCATAATTGATATTAAAATTTCGATCGCTTCTTCGCTTGTTTTCGTCGGTTTGCTCGTGAGATCAATTTGTTGAAATTTCGTTGACTGATTTTCTTTTCTTAGAGTTCCAGCACCATGGGTATTTCTCGAGATTCCCGTCACAAGCGTTCGCATACAGGAGCGAAAAAGGCTTCCTACCGTAAGAAAAGAAAATTCGAGTTAGGACGTCAGCCTGCCAACACTAGAATTGGTAAGTGAAAAGAGATTGGTGATTTTATATTAGAATCTGCTATTATCAGAATTGGTTTTCTGATTGATGACAGGACCTAAGCGTATCCATTCTGTTCGTACTCGAGGAGGAAACACGAAGTTTCGTGCTCTCCGCATCGAAACTGGTAATTACTCATGGGGTTCTGAAGGCATTGCCAAGAAGACTCGTATCATTGGTGTTGCTTTCCACCCTTCCAACAACGAACTTATTCGCACCAACACTCTTACCAAATCTGCTATCGTCCAGATTGATGCTACCCCATTCCGTCAATGGTATGAATCGCATTATGGTCTTAGCTTAGGTAAGAGACGAGGAGCTGCTAAGAAAGCCGAGGAAGAACAGGCTGCTAAGAAGAAATCCGATCATTTGGAGCGAAAATTGGCTGCTAGACAGGTCGATGCCAAAGTAGAGTCAGGTTTAGAGTCTCAGTTTGCCGCTGGTCGTCTCTACGCTTGCGTCTCGTCTAGACCTGGACAAAGTGGTCGAGTTGATGGATACATTTTGGAGGGAGAGGAGTTGGCTTTCTATGTTCGTAGAATGCAAGCTAGAAAATAAGCTAAAATTTTACAAATTTTTATTTTTGACTCCACAGCAAAGTATTATCTATGATATGGTATCATTATTATCGCATGTAATTATTATTAGTTGAAAATGTAAAAATTTTAAGATGAACTTTTTGTTGGTCTCAGCGTTCACAAGTTGTATTTCTCCAAAGGAAGTGACTAATAACTAATATACATGTTATCCATTTCTATATATGAAACTCGTAATTCGTCGCATTACAACTGAGTTCAAGCTTCACGCCTTTTTCCGTCTTTTGGCATCTGAGGCAGGCTCAGAACTCTCGGCTCCCCGCCGTTCTGCTTCCCGAAAGACAGAAATTAGGGTTTCTGTTTCATGCTCCATTTCCCTTGTCCATTTACTAATATCGCTTCCCCATCGATTGTACATTACGGCATTAGCGAACATCTTCAATATTTCCCTCTGTAGTTCGCTAGAGTTGGAAATTCTTCCGTCCTTGACCATTGCTTTGATCGATCTCAGATCCGTAGGTTCATATATCACTTCGTAGTAATCTGGGGCGTCATTCTCGCTGACGGGATGCGTGAAAAACGAAGCCGATCGATTAGAAGAAATGTTCGAGAGCAAAGGCATGACAAGATTTTGAAACTTGCGATTAATGCTTGTCGATGATGCAGAACCAGAAGGTGTCCCTCCTGCAGTTGAGTGTCTAGATACACTAGGCTGTGGAGTAGATACGGTCGCTTTATCGTTTCGTGATGGTGAAGAGTCTACATTAGCTGAGGAATATGCTCTCTTACGAGTTTGTGATCGACGTTGTCTTGTAAATTCCTGTTCATCAGGCTCAGACTTCTGCTCTTGATCATCATCGTTTGACCCATAATCTGCTATTTCTGTTTCTGCTTCTGCAGTTTCTTGCTTGACGCGATGTCTGTCAGGTTTAGTCGACTTGCTTTTATCAAGTTCATCATCTTCGTTATCCTCGTGCTCACCCTCTTCGTCCTCTTCCTCTTCATCCTCTTGTCCACCTTCATCTTCTTCACGTTCTTGCTCCGCAACCGTTACCGTTACTGGCTCACCTAATTCTTCTGTTTCGACTGCGCTCTCCCCTGCTTGCTCTTCTTCTTTCTCTTCTTCTTCCTCTTCTTCTTCCTCTTCTTCTTCCTCTTCTTCTTCCTCTTCTTCTTCTTCCTCCTCCTCTTCCTGCTGCTGTTGCTCTCGTTCTTCATTGTCTTTTCCTGTCTCTTCTTCTGCTTTATTATAAGCTTTCTGTACTTGTATCTGCTCTTCTGCACTTATTACATCATGCTCCTCTTTCTCATCTTCCACCGGTGCTTTTTCCGTCGAAACTATTTCAAAATCTCCTTCAAGTTCGGATTCTGCTGTCGATAACAGCTGCTCGTCCACATTTTCTTTACCACCACGATCGGCAGTTGCAGATGGCTCGAGAGGCACAATTTCTACTTCGGGTTGTTCCACAATCGATACGGGCTCAAGTGGTCGTTCCAGCGGTTTTGCGTTCTGACTGCTGCTGACGTTATAATTCTTAGTGAACCCAGACCCAACAACATTTATATGACCATGTCGTTCACTAACCGCTCTAAGATTGTGTGAGGGCCCCGCAAGACTTACAAATGCACTGTCTACAGCGCCCTTTAAACTGTCATCTTTCTGAAGACTATCGTTATTCTCATTAAAGTTTTCTGAAAACCCATTCTTTCGTGCTTCTGTAGATGTTTCGCCTTGCCGTGATCTTCGTTCTGCTTGGCTTTGGTCTTCAGTAGTAAGTGATGGAGCAAAATGTTCTTGCTCACTAGAAATGCTTTGGGATGGAGAGTAATCTTCAGCTGCATTGCTCTCAGTGGCATCAGGGGACACAGTTTTCTCGATGTCGTCTTGTTGCCCTTGCGATTGGTCAGCTTTCGGTTGCACATGCGTGGGCACAAATTCTTTACCATGTCCCGGCAAATCACTTTGATCTGCGACCTTGGGACTCGGTTTTTGATTCTCTGAGGCGTGGATGTCATCTGTATCTTCTATAGCAGAGTTGTCCGGCGAGTAGAGTAAATCGCTGTCAGGAACGGCCGACGTTTCGGCATCGTCTGAGCTTCGAACAAGCAAATCTTCAGCTGGCAAATCCTCAATTATGTCCTTCATTTCCAAATCTTCTAGCCCTTCGGTTGGATGGGAGGAAATTGCGTCTTTTGCATCTATCGATGATACGAAACCGTTGGCATCATTTTCAGCGACCTCAGCAATCGCAAAATCATCGACGGCAGCTGCTTTCACAAAATTTCCAGCTTTCGTAGAATCCTTGGTAGGTTTCTGGATAGTTTCTTCAGAGTTGTCTAAATAAATTTCTTGCATCCCTTCAGCATGTTCATGTGGAGGGACATCTTCAGCCTCTTTCAGCCGTCTTGTGGACGTTTCCTTCAGATGTTCACGTGCCTTGCGTTCCATTTGTAAGAGATGCGTGTCCCATTCTCCCCTACCAATCTCCTCAATTTCTCGTAGATACTGCTTGTACTGTTTCTCATCCTGGCGGATCAGGCTAATCAGTTCCTCTCTGCATTTGGAGTAAAGATTCTCTAGTAGCTGATATATAGAATCTGGAGCTAATTCGAATTAGTTACGCATGAAAAACATCTTATAATAATGATCAAATAATATTACGTTGACTTGATGAGTTTACGCCTTTCACCGACTGTCTCTGCAACCCGTGCTCATTGAGCATCGAGACATAGGTGTGTTCACAGACCTGTTCCCAAATTTTATATAAGTTCTTAAACTTTTTTAACGAAGCTTTATTTAGCAGGCATTTAAATCTTACCTCGTCAGATATCGAAGTTGCCTCAGAGCCTCGTATTAGAGGATGTGACGTTAGCGATCTCGCAATCTCGGAGAAAGATTCATCGCCGTCCCTGTAAATGAGTTGCGCTAGCAACAGCCTCTGAAGATTAGAAGTGAGAATAGCCATGTAATGTGTACAGACTTCATATAATATAATATGACCGTGGAAAACAACTCAGTGAAGGCCTTTTGCCTGCAGCATTTTTGGAAAGGTATATAAGATTATGGGTGAATTCTAATAAGCGATTTTTGTTGATGCTGACTGACGACTGAAGAAGGCGATGCAATTTGAAGGTCATCGCTACAACTTAATTTCTCGCGTCTACTTATTTTATCGAGGACGCTGTAGCAGCACTGGAGTTAAGATTCGTATATTTCGCTATTATCTAAAAATCAATTATATTCATATCCGACTTAGCAACAAAGTCACCTAAGCCTTTGTGGATATTTTAGAATCTAATCATTGGAAGGCAGGATGCCTTCGGCCACCCTTATATTTAATGCGCGTCGCGATAATTCAACTTCTGTTGAGTCTCCGCTACCACAGTTTATCCAGACACCGAGCGGTTTGGCACTGCTGGAAATTCAAGGAAAGCTTAATCTTCCTGCGCATAACGATGGTTACAATGGCAAACATGAGATCGGGACCTTGAATATATCAGATAAGACCGCATGGCTGTGGATAGGAAATCATCAACGAATGGAAGGCAAAATTGTTGAATTGACACCACCTCTGGGAATACTCAAACGAGCAGATAACTACAAGGATACCAATAATCTAGGTGGTAATCCTGATGGCAGCGCAGTCGAATTCGTAGACGTGATTCGACATAAAATTGTTTTCAATACAAGGCCTGAGCCAATGGTCCTGGGACGTTTCTAGAACAAACGAGTTTCATATTAGATTGTCTAAGTATTTGCATTAATTTGGATAGAAGGATCAGGTAGATTGAAAAACATAAGTTATATTTCAGTCATTCTAAATTTATTACAAGCCATATGCAAGGACAATTACATTAGTAAACACTCAATGATTCCATATTTCAACTGTATATCATTTATTTTCAAAAATGCTCATATTTGGCATATGTGAAGGAGTAAACGAAAAACTTATTGAACCAAATATCTATGAATAGTAAAAATTAGCCCTACTTCTTTAAATTAAAAAAGGAGATATTTAGAATTTTTGGATTTCAGTAAAGATAGCAAGTGTGTATCCGCAGCTGCTGTGCATTGGTACAGGTCTGTGAAATGCTTTTTCATCATAATAAATGTTGTAAGAAAAAAAACCTTTACATACCGTAGCAAAATATTAACGAGATTATATCAATGCCGTCTGCGCAACATGACGAATAAGATAAAATCACCTTTTGGTTAGAAATCGATCTAATTTTGCTTGCTTATCGTCATAACGTTCACTGCCCACATGCTTCTGCCGTTGTAGTCCCTTCAAGTGAAACGTTTCATTGAGTTTGCGAGCGCAGATTGTGTCTGTTAACAGATCTATATGCAACTCATGGTATCCAGTATTATCTAACATTGAACGAGTGTATGAAACAGAGGAAAAACCGCAAAGAGTTGCGAGCAAAGCTCCTAAGAATAAACCGTGGGAAACAATTACAAAGCATGTATCTTTAACTTGGTCACACTCTTGAAATGCCTTTATCAGAGGCATAAGAAATCTCGTATAGAATAACGAAGACCTTTCATAGAGCGCATTTTTTGATTCACCACCAACTCTGAAGCTGCCAGCAACTTGACCAAATGAGAGACCTTCAAAACTTCCTAGATCTTGCTCTTTGAGAAGCTCGCAGGTCTCTAAGGCTATATCGTGGTACTTCAATATCTCTAAGGCTGTTCTCTGCGCTCTCTTCAGAGGAGAACAAAACAAATGATGTACAGGAAAGACGGACAGAGACTTAGATAATGCCTTCGCCTGGTTCATACCGAACTGTGTCAATTCAGCGTCGGTGATACCACCATATACTCTTCGAACATTATCCACAGATTCTCAGAAAAAATTATTAATACTTGACAGAAACTATGGTATTATTTCAATAAATTACCAGCATGTCGAACAAGCAAAATTCGCATGTATTCGAAAGCAATGCAAGATATTCAAAAAAAAAAACTATGTTATATGAAGAAAAAGAGCACACAGACAAGAGAAAGTTTCAACCATACTATGGTGGAAAATTACAGTTTCAGAAAAAAAAATTGTAATGGAAAGTTTTTTTCAGACGTATATATCTATCTGTATTGAGTCACGTGCCAGTCCTGTTCCAGTGAGTAATTTACAAATAAAAAAAATTGGCAATAAAAAATCTTCTGGACCACGCTTTGCTTTTTATCTGAGATCTCAGACTTCATTAGTTGTTACTCCTCTATATATAGTGAAGGCACACCGAAATTATGACAGCTGCCGATACCCTGGCTGCTCCGGCGGCAAAGACCCTAGTGATGGAGAACGTAAGTTTTGTAGTTCTTTTGAATTCTCGTAAGCCCATCACTACTAATTGCTGCTATACAATGCATAGACCGAGAAAAGAGATACACTGATTGCAACGGAGAAAAAATTCCAGGCTATATGGAAGGAGCAAAAGGTGTTTGAGACTAATCCTCCTACGCTAGAAGAGACCTCGATTTCTGATCCTGATGAACTACGTGAAAAATATCCTAAGTTTTTTGGAACTATGGCTTATCCTTACATGAATGGTGTATTGCACGCCGGTCATTCCTTTACTCTGAGTAAAGTTGAGTTCCAGACTGGCTATGAGCGAATGCTAGGAAAGCGTGCTCTATTTCCTCTTGGATTTCATTGCACTGGAATGCCTATCAAAGCTTGTGCGGATAAACTTGTACGAGAAATGGAGATGTTTGGATCTAACTTCGAAAATGCTCCTATAGAAGACGAAGAAGAAGCGCTTGTTCCCTTGCCAGTTGCTAAAAAGACTGATCCAACTAAATTCTCTACCAAGAAGTCAAAATCGGCCGCAAAGCAAGGACGGTCAAAGTTCCAGTATGAAATTATGCTCCAACTTGGAGTACTACGTGAAGAAGTGAAGAAGTTTGCAGATGCAAATTACTGGCTTCAGCACTTTCCGCCGCTCTGTGAGCAAGACTGCGACTCTATTGGAGCACGAATTGATTGGCGAAGGAGCTTTGTTACCACCGATGCGAATCCCTATTACGACGCATTCGTGAGGTGGCAAATGAACCGTTTAAAGGAGCTCAGTAAGATAAAATTTGGAGAACGATACACAATTTATTCAGCAAAGGATGGACAACCTTGCATGGATCATGACCGGCAGAGTGGTGAAGGCGTAAAGCCCCAAGAATATACTGCGATCAAAATCGAGGTTTTGGAGTGGCCAAAATCTGCCAAGGAGTTGTTGTCCCAAGCTGGCTTAGAAGTTGAGGGCAAGAAAGTGTATTTAGTTGCTGCAACTCTGCGTCCTGAGACTATGTATGGACAGACCTGTTGCTTTGTCAGCCCTTCTATCAACTATGGCTTATATGAGATTTCTTCTACTGAGATATACATTTGCACGTCTAGGGCTGCAAAGAATATGTCATTCCAGAAAATAACTCCAGTGCGTGGAGAAACTAGATTGCTGGCCAATTTAATTGGCAGTAGTTTGATCGGAGCCAAGATCAAGGCCCCGTTGAGTGTCTACGAATCTTTGAGAGTTCTTCCAATGGAGAATATTTTGGCTTCAAAAGGTACTGGAGTCGTCACTTCAGTTCCGAGTGACTCACCAGACGATTATGCTACTGTTGTTGAACTTGCTAAGAAGGCTGATTATTACAACATCCAAAAAGAATGGGCTACCCTGGAGCCTATTCCAATCATTCACACTGACGCGCATGGTGACCTCACTGCTGTCAAACTAGTTGATGAGTTGAAGATCAGATCTCCAAAAGACAAAGAATTATTAGCAACGGCAAAGGAAATTGCATACAAGGATGCTTTCTATCAGGGAACTATGCTCATTGGTGATTACAAAGGAGAAAAGGTGGAGGTGGCGAAGAATAAAGTCAAAAATGATTTAGTAGCGAAAGGTGAGGCGTTTGTCTATAATGAACCTGAAGGTTTAGTCATGTCACGAAGTGGGGACGAATGTGTTGTTTCGCTGGAAGATCAATGGTTTATAGACTATGGTGAAGAGGAATGGAAACGGCAGACTTCTGGGTATTCTTTAGTTTCGTTTCTTATATTTTGGATGTGTTACTAATGACACTAGACTTGTTGAAAATATGAACATGTATAGCAGCGAGACGCGGCATGCTTTCGAGGCTGTTTTGGACTGGCTTAACAACTGGGCTTGTGCTAGAAGTTATGGGCTTGGCACTAAGCTTCCTTGGGATCCTCAATATCTTGTCGAGAGCTTATCTGACTCTACCGTATATATGTCATATTATACGATCGCACATTATCTGCACTCTGATATCTTTGGGACCAAGCCTGGTCTAGCCAATGTAACAGTAGATCAGATGACTGATGAGGTTTTTGATTACATTTTTACTAGACGGAATACTCCCGGAGAAACTAGTATATCTCTTGAAGTATTGCAAAAGATGCGTCGAGAATTCGAATACTTTTATCCTCTCGATGTCCGTGTTTCTGGAAAGGACCTCATCAACAACCATTTAACTTTCTTCCTTTACATTCATGTTGCGTTATTTCCACCTAAGTATTGGCCTCAAGGTATTAGAACGAATGGTCATCTCTTGTTGAACAATGAAAAAATGTCTAAGAGTACCGGAAATTTCATGACTTTGAGTGAGATCGTCAAGAAATTTGGTGCTGATTGTGCTCGCATCGCTCTGGCTGACGCAGGAGATTCTATTGAGGATGCCAATTTTGATGAGAGTAATGCCAACGCTATGATCTTACGTCTTTACACTTTGCGTGAGTGGTGTGAAGAACAAGTTAGCAACCTTGATGAGATGCGAACAGGTCCACTTGAGTCTTTTCTAGACAGAGCTTTTGAAAATGAGATGAATGAGCTGGTGGAAATAACTAAAAATAATTACGACAATGCTTTGTACAAAGCTGCTCTCAAGACCGGCTTGTTCGATTTCCAGGCTGCTCGGGATTTCTACCGGGAAACTACATCATATCATGGAGGAATGCACAGAGACTTGGTTCTTCGATATATTGAACAGCAGGCCTTGCTAATCACACCCATTGCTCCTCACTTCGCTGATTATATTTGGACTGATGTTTTGAAAAAGGTGAGTAATCGTTCGGTAGGATGTTACATTTATGGTTTCTTTCTAACTTTTTTTAAGAATACTTCTGTTCAACATGCGTTGTTCCCTAAGATAAGTAAGTCCGTCAATGTGGGTTTAACTGCTGCGCTAGGGTACGTTAGAGATTTATCGCGTTCTATTCGAGAGGTTGAGGGAGCAAACCTGAAAAAGCAAAAGAAGGGTAAAGCAGTCACGTTTGATCAGAAGAAACCAACCAAATTGACGATCTACGTCGCTCTGGAGTTTCCGGATTGGCAGCAAAAATACGTTGATCTGGTGCAAGAGTCCTTCGATAGTCTTAGTATCGCATTTTCTCCAGAGCTTACACCGAAGGTTCAGAAGCTTGGAGACATGAAGCGATCGATGCCCTTTGTGAATCACCTGAAATTTAGACTTACGGGTGGCAAAGAGTCGCCCGAGGTTGTTTTCAATCGAAAGCTGGCATTCGATGAAGCGGAAATTATCAAGGATAGTATTCCACTTCTCCAACAGGTCATTGGCAGTGAGATTATCCGTGCCTTCATTGTCAAAGAAGGATCCAAAAATGGCGTTGACGTGATAACTGGCGAAGAGGTGCCTATAGAGTTTCCAAAAGAAGCTGAAACAGCCGTCCCTGGAAGTCCTGGGATATCACTGGTTAATATATAAGCAAATATAGTAGAAGTCTAAGTAACAGCGCAACGGTGATAATTTTTTCGCCTTAGTCCTCATTTAGATCTAATTGAAAGCGAACTTACTGGGCATGTTGTTTACATCAATGAGATAATTATTTAATATCATATCGTGAATATCTAAAACATCAATCTCATGTATGCAATTATAACTTCGTATTTCAGCTAATTCTTGTGTACAGACGTTGACTTATACGATCAACTCTCGATATAACGATACTCGATATAACAAAACAACTCTGTAAAAGTGGACGAGCGATAACTCGACCGGAGTGGAGTGAATCACTCCACTTGTTTAAATACATCTGTCATTGACTCACGACAAAACCGAGCAGGACGCTCATTATTCTCGCGTACCCGTTTAGAATGTGAATGAAATTTAGGCATGCTAGAACATCTCTGTTCCACAGCCTGCTTTTGCCAGGCAAGCAATTCTTGTTTTGGCATTCGAGAAGTCCATGGACTAGCCGCATTTTAGGTTGCCTGTTTTTTTTACCTGTCTTTTCGTCTTTCTTTTTGACGTTCTTCTCATCTTCCGTCTGGCCATCCTTTGAATCCTGAACGCAGTCCCACTTCCGCTTTCCTAAACCAGACTTCCTCTTTCTTTGCTTACTATTCAGAGGTCTACGGTTCTCGCGGTATTTCGTGGCCTTCACCCTATGATTGCATTTTGGGTACCAGTAAGATGTCCGAAACTCGTCAAGGAGAACAACATTAAAGCCCTTTTTGCGGAACAGGTCTTGGAAGCCTTTCTTGCGACTAGGTGCGTGATACTTCTTCGTGGAGTTATTGTAATTACCTATAAGTATTATCACGTCATCACCAAACTTGCTCCGCAAGGCGTTAGCGAGACTCTTGCACTGGCTAAAGCATAATCTGCGTTCGCTTTACTCATCAAATCGTATGCTCGACCACTGACATATTTGGCCTGAACAATGTGTCGGCGTCTGTATTGTTGACACCGGTTTGTAGAAACACGAGAGCGAAGCTTAGATAAATCGGTGTTTATGATTATAATATATTAGATATAACGAAATCAACTCCCACTGTCAACAATATAGACGTCGACACAAAAGTTCAGGCCAAACATGTCAGTGGACCATACGATTTAATGAGTAAACCGAATGTAGATTATCGTTTAGCCAATGCAAAACAACAACCTTTACCTCGTTTCATGAAGGCATACGCTCAACAGCCTGTGGAACCGAGATGTTGTAGCATGCCTAAATTTCATCCACATTCTAAACGGGTACCGCGAGAATAATGAGCGTCCTGCTCGCTTTTGTCGTGAGTCAATCACAGATGTATTTAAACAAGTGGAGTGATTCAATTGTGAATCGCTCCATCCCGTCGATTTATCGCTCGTTCATTTTTACAGAGTGTTTTCGTTATATCGAGTATCGTTATATCGAGAGTTGATCGTATAAGTCAACGTCTGTAAGTAATTTTCTTTAGCAGATTTTTTTTTCAAATTCCCAAGAATTTTTTATTTTCGACTCTGCCTTTTTAGGATCTTGTCTCTCATACGAATTTGTTTCGTTTGCGCACAACTCATAAAACTAGCATTCCTAATCTTTCAAAATGCGTATTAAGAGGAAACATGAGGCTGGTGCCGCAAAGAATTTTATTACTCGGACTCAGGCTGTAAAGAAGTTGCAGTTGTCTCTCGCGGATTTCAGGTAAAGTTTCCTCATTTGTCTTGTCCTTTGTCCGTGATTGATTTCTTTTCTGGTCCATGGCCTGAATTGCGGATTAACTTCAACAAAGTAGCCAATGACTGATTACTGTAGGCGTTTATGTATCTTCAAAGGAATTTATCCGCGCGAGCCGCGAAATAAGAAGAAAGCCAATAAGGGTTCTACTGCGCCCACTACTTTCTACTATAGCAAGGATATTCAATATCTGATGCACGAGCCAGTCATCCAAAAATTTCGAGATCACAAAATATTTGCGAAGAAGCTATCGCGACTGCTAGGACGGGGAGAGGTAGGAGACGCTAAGCGACTAGATGAAAATAGGCCAAGATATCGACTCGATCATGTCATCAAAGAACGATATCCTACATTTTTGGACGCAATACGGGATTTAGATGATGCTTTGAGCATGCTTTTTTTATTTGCTGCGATGCCCGCCAGTGATAAAATCTCCTCAAAGATCACAGAGGAGGCGGACAAACTGTGTAACCAATGGATGGCATATATTGCTCGCGAAGGACTTTTAAGAAAAGTTTTCATTAGCATCAAAGGTGTTTACTATCAGGCTGAGGTCAAGGGCCAAGAGGTGATGTGGCTTGTACCCTTCAAATTCCCACAAAATATACCGTCCGATATTGATTTTAGAATCATGCTTACATTTCTGGAGTTTTACACAACACTACTGCAATTTGTTTTATTTAGACTTTATACCGAGGCAGGGTTGGTCTATCCGCCGAAAATAGACAGCAAGGGCGTGCATGGTGTTGGTGGGATCAACTCGTATCTTTTGGAGAGTGTACAAGAGAAGACGCTTGAAAGGGCTACCACGTCTAATCCTATACAAGTAGTGACCACTTCTGCGAATGAAGTTGCCGAACGAATGAAAACTGTTGACGGCGTTATTGAGAAAATCAGTCAACAAGATGGTACCAGGGATGAGGAGGATGATAAAAGGCATTATCAGTCTGAGACAGTGAAAAATGATGATGATGCTAAAGAAGATGACGATGAGAAGCTGGACAGTTTCACTGTGATACCCGCAACAGAACAGTCTGTCAGCGACATCCTACCTCAACCAGAGACAATTTCTGCTGTTGACAAAATCCGTATGCTTTTCGCACCGTTTACTTTCTACATTGGTCGAGAAGTATCACTGGATCTAATTGAATTTACGATTCTTTCTATGGGTGGTAAAGTGATATCTGAGAGCGCTCTTGATTTCGAGCAGCAGCAGATCGAGGAAGCTGAGGAGGATCATGCGACAGATAGAGATGCTTTGATTAGCTTGAAGGAGCAGCGCCAGAAAGATCTATCGAACTTGTTAAAATCTGTGACCCATCAAGTCTGCGATCGTCCTGCTATTCTATCACGCGTTCCTGGCCGCATATACGTGCAGCCTCAATGGGTGTTTGACTCGCTGAATCGGAGTGAACTGCTTCCAGTGGACGATTACGCTGTTGGTGCTAGTCTTCCGCCACATCTGAGTCCGTGGGGTGACGGTGGAACGTATGACCCGGAGACGGATGTGCGGGATTTGGGGGATGATGGTGAACGTGTTCAGGACCAAAAAGATGAAGCAACCTTAGTTGACGACGAAGACGACGAAGCTGAGGATGAAGAGGAAGAGGAAGAGGAAGAGGAAATCGGAGACGACGAGGATGAGGATGAGGATGAGGATGAGGATGAGGATGAGGCGATAGCACACCAGCGAGAGTTGGAATTCGAGGCCAGAGGTATCGAGTACTCACAAAAGAATGGTAATGGGAAACGTAAACGTGGACCCGTAGCTATTGAGGATGCTATCGCTGTAACTGCTGCAGCAGCGGCGATGGAGAGCAATAATAATGCAAGCAAACCAAACAACAAGAAGAAAAAATTAAGCAAAGATCAGAAGGAGGCTAAAGAGGAGAAAGAGCTGCGAAAGATAATGATGACTAATAAGCAAAAGAAGCTTTATAGTCAGATGCAGTACGGTATCAAGAAGAAGGAAGACCGAAACGAGAGCTTGAAAGACAAGAGAAAGCAGTTGCAGAAGCGGAAGACGAAGAAACAGTGAGCGTGTTTATGACAGTTTGTGCCTTCTTGATATTTTTTTTATTCCTCGTTTACAGTCTGAAACTTCATAGGTAGAATTCTCGAAGCCAGTTTTTACAACCAGTGTTTGTTTATTCTCTATTAAAGTCTTACAAATCCATTCTTTCCTGAACATTTATTATCATTGCTTAGCAAATTATTCTGAATTATTAATGTTCTATCGAGTGAAAATAGCGGAATCGAAGTAGCTCACTCTAAAATTTGAATAATGAACGATACAGAAACCAATATATTGTAACGAATAACAGCGTGATTAGATAAATCACAAGGATAGCATAAGATTGTTATTATTAAGATCCTAATGAATTCCTGATAGATACCTCGAGACGAAACAAACGAGCCCAAGAGAAAACAATAACGAAGTACGGAGTAGCATGTCTAACGTAACTTCAATAGACATAAATCAGGAAACATCAAAGTAGATATAAACGAGAGAAGTAAAGTAAAGCAAAGTATAACGAAACAACACTTATCGGTAGGTTTTAGGAGAAGACGACCCGAAACAGCACTAAACAAAAAATTGTAGTAGCGACAATGCCGCAGCTAGTCAGAAAGCACGTTCCTACCTTATTATTACCTACTCGGTCCTCTTTTTTCCCTCTTCAAGGCCGCGAATCTTGCCCTCTATCTTTCCCTTTTCGCTGATAACCCAGTCTTTAATGCGGCCTGTGTCAGCATACACGACCTCCTGCTCAGAAACATAGTCGAGAGGTACGAGACGCGGCCAGTTAACATAGGTCATGCCATGCGATCCAATAAAATAGACTGCGTAGCAAAAAATAATCAGCCAGATGAGGCTAAACATACGAATTGGTAAACGGGTGTCGTTCTCTCGTGGAAGTGCAGCAGCTGCAGCGGACATCATAAGCGAACAATACGCAACGTAAGGCATCTGTACGGAACTCTTTTAGTGTACAAAATTCAAAATAGAGCACATTCTCAGTAAGACAGAACTTTACTCACTAATTGGATAAGTATGGGCCGGTTATCTCTAAATGGCGACTCCACAACATCATAAGGAAGATAGTTCCCTAGAAATAGATCCGACGAGTCTTGGCGCGGCCCATCGGAAAAGTTGTTTCTGGCATAGCGTTCAATAGAATTCATCAAATCAACAAGCAATCCTTTTTTTGTACGCTTGCCCAATCTCGTGAAGTCAGTTTTTAGTGCGCCAGTACCAGAGTAAGCTCTGCTGACAGCATCGGCGTTGTCAGCCCAAACTATGCCTAGAGTTAGATCGCAAAGTAACAGTATGAAAGAGTTTGGGAATAGTCATACCATTCCTAAAGAGATATTCAAATACTGAATCATCTTGCCAGCGTGCATCTAAGCGCAGTACACCAGCGTCCACCATTTGACGCGTGAGCACCCAGCCAGCAATAGCGCTCTGCACGACGTTAGTCCGATCAAGGCAATCCATACAGTTCGAACGGACAACGCTAGTCTGAGTGCGTTTAGTGACAAATACGCCTTTTTCTGTATCATCTACAGAATGATACCATCCTTGCTTATCCAGACCGATTTGAATCAAATCGTCAATAAGAGCCTGCACTCTGTGAAATCGCATTCCACGGCACTCGTGGTGGAAATCGAAATAGATGTACACAACTTCTGGATCGGCTAGCTGCTGCACAAGGCTTTCGTATGCAGCCTTGACAGGCATCTCGTGACCTTTTTGATTAACTAGGTTGACGCAGTAATTAGTCCCATAAAGCTTTTTCTGCTGTTCGAAATGAAGTTTTGCTGTATCAAGCTATGGAGAAATAAAATCAGACAAAGTGTGGTCTTCCGCTTCAAAGCGACAAAAAAGAACTTACAGCAGAATCGAAAATTCTTAACTTCGGCTTATATTTCAAGTCATTTATCTCTGCCCAGTACACGGGCACGCTTCCTCTAGTCTGAACAAAACTATATGTGTCCATTGACAGGCTACTATCCATTATAATCAGCTGCTCTGTTTCATTGAAGTTTGCCACATTTCCACGGGAATCAATGCCTCTATAAAAATATCTGGTGCCAGTTCGAAACTTGCTCCGTCGAGTGATCAATCCGAATGTAAGGGCTGTGGAGTTTATAACCGTTTTGGTGAGACTCACAACTTGTGGAATTTAAGTAAGAGCCATAAAATAAGATAAGAAAAATATTATGACTATAAACTTACATCCATAAAGTACTGGCAAAATAAAATTATTGACCTAAACAAAAATATTAGCAAACCTCGATGACATACTCTAGAATTTCAAGAAAGGACTACTTCTTCATTAGTCTTCGCGGCTTCGATCAGATCCATGACTGCGTACTCGTTCCAAAAAAATCGGTCATCAGCCTAAATAGGTTCCGTTAAATCAATTCTGCAAGGAATTAAGGGCGATTACCTTTTTCCACATCGGCAGATCAGCGTCTGTGCTTTGTCGCTGGATCGAATTGGTTAAGTCCCAAGTATAGGAAAAGTACATAGGACCATTTTTGATATGACTTCTCAGCAAGGCAAGATAGCTCGCTTCATCCGGATCCTAGATGCAATCAGCGACGAAGTGAAGCTCTTACCTGCCGACGCCTCAACAGTCGCACATGGAGCGCAAAAACATACCCTCACACTCGTAATACGTAGAGACAAAAATTCGAAATCTTTGATCTTGTAAACAACATGTCCTTTGATCAACCCTACTTTCTCGCTTCTAGTGATGACGATAATGTATTTTCCTGAGATAATGGTAAATGTGCGTTAGCTCAGGTAGCTATTTTCAAGCTACTAGCGAGAGCAGCAAAACTATACACAGAACCACAGCATACCCAATCGTAGCCTTACTATTCCTAGAATGCCTGGTACAGACTGCCCGAACGTGGTAAAGGAATCGGCCTTTTCGTCTATCGTAAGGTCAGATTAGCTTGCGAGCACATCATTTACTCAGTGGTTGACTTATTCGCTCTCACTAGACCCTATTGGATCCTCGCTATAGCAACTTATAGACAACTGTATAGTAGATATTCATACTATGACGTACCTGCTCTGCGAATGCTGATATTACCGTCCGGTCTGGAGACTTCTAATACTGTGGGAGGAGAGGTAGAGTTGTTCACAAAAGAAACGCCAGTCAGAGAAGTGTACGAAGACAACTGGAGCGGCGCAGACATTTTCACCAATGCAAATTAAATTCACAAATAATTTATCTATATCTATAAGAAGCCTGATATGTGCGATCTCTATATTCGGAAAATTGTGGTGAGAACGTGAGCAAAAGAATGCGCCAGCATGCTCCGTAAGATGGACTGCTGGGATCAGAGGTTGAGTGCTGAAAATTAAATTACAGACGTTGACTTATACAATCAAGTCTCGATATAATGATATGATTTGGCGCTGGATATAAGGAAACAGGCAATGAACTTTCGTTATATCTAATATCTTACCCTCCTTACTCGATATTTAAACAAGTGGAGGAATTCAATTGTCTGGTCGAGTGATATCGCTCGTCCATTTTTACAGAGTTTTGTCGTTGTATCGAATATCGTGTTATATTGAGACTTGACTGTAAGCTTGAAGGAACATCATCAAAAATGAAGTCCATCGCCAAAAGTTCAGCGCAGCTAAAGTCGCAGTTCCGCCAACTATGCAGAATCAAACGGGAAGTTATTCTATATCTAAGTATAGAGAAGTAAAAAATAGAAACAATTTCCAAATACAAGTACAAACTGAAGGAAAATGGGTTTCGGATATTAGAACCCCTGCGAGGCTTTAATACATTTCTATGTGACTAATAAGCATATTCATTGATATTTGAGAGCAAAGGCATTGAATTATCAGCGTGCAATAAATGGAATATGATATATTTAGTGTGATATATTTATATATATATTGCAGTACCAGGAGAATAAAAACAAGATATCAAACGACAAATAATTACATAGAACGGAGACAACTATAGCTACAAGAAGTTTATGTCACGTATGACTCGACATAGAATACCTTGTGAATTAACCAAATGATGACCTTAGCTCAACCAAAGGAATAATGGGTGAAGGAGAAAAATACATATTATTATGCAACAGAACCAAACTAGAAACTCTGGGGAACTTGCATCGCCGGCTAATTCATATTATCAGTAAATTTAAACATATCTAGGAAACTCTCGAGATTAAGGTGAAAAGCTTACCGGACTAGCGTGCATCCCATTTTTGCGTTCATACCGCCCTCGTTTCATTTCCTGCTTCAGAGCCACCGAGTCCAAAGGTTTTAATAGCTCGAAACTGCACAACAGCTCTTCGGATACGGACATGACAGCGCCCCAATTATCAAACTCGCCGCAGTAATTTGGAGCAGAAAATACAGTAACCAAACTTAAAAATAGTCAGCAATAAAAAACTATCACGGATAAAGGAAATACTTACCTGCGCTCGTTAAAGAACTCATAACCGTCTTCTACAACCATGTGGGCTCGACAAACAAGATCAAATTCAAACTTTGCAAGAAACTTATTAATCGCACTCTTTCCAAAGCAATAAGATACACCACGCTCGTTATCCTCCCACTCGTTATATGTATCTGCAGGATCTGACCAGAGGAGATCGTTCAGAAGACCATAGTCCGGAACGTCAGTTGGCCGCTGTATGTCTCTGATCTCGTCCATAGAATTGAGGACAGGAGAGAGACCGCCATGGACACAGAAGATTTTTGAGGCGACAATGGCAGATATAGGTAAGCAATCGAATGTGTCTATGAACGTTTTCCAGATTTTTATATTGCAGCGACGTTTGCACTCATCATAAAATCCGTAGACACGTGTCACGTTGGCGCACTCATGATTGCCACGCAAAAGGAAAAAGTTTTCCGGATATTTTATTTTGTAGCAGAGCAGCAATAGGATCGTCTCCAAAGACTGCTTGCCTCGGTCGACATAGTCGCCCAGGAAGAGGTAATTTGCAGCGGGCGGAAAGCCGCACATCTCAAACATCCGAATGAGATCACCATATTGGCCGTGAACATCTCCGACAATCTTAACTGGAGGAGACAGTTCTACTAATGTAGGCTGAGATAGAAATATTTCTCTAGCACGTTGACAGATCAGCGTGATCTCTGCGTTCTTCAAGCAGACAGACTTTGTTACTTTGCCACTATAGGCGACATCTAACAATCGCTGAATAACCTCGTCTATATCAAAAGAGGGTATTCCCATCTCATTTGTGACACTGGCAGAACGACGATGCGAAGCTTGAGCGGAGAGCGACAGACTACTAATTCCCAACTCGAGTCCGGCGGTAAACGAATCAGCCTTAGAGATCTGCCGTCCAATTGCTGAGACCGATGGGATGTTCGAAGAAGAAAAGTTACCTACACTTGGTGAACCTGGATCGGATTCCTTCCCAGTTGAAGGTAAATTGTTAGAATTATCATTAGCTGACGAGGGACTGGATTGAGCAGCAGAACCGTCAACAGACCGACGAATAAGAATTGGCTCTTTCGGCTCAATAACCTGCATTGACTTTGGCAGCTGATAGTTTGGATCGATAGTCGTTGGAGTTGTGGGGGAAGAAGAATCATTAGCCATTTGCTGGGCAAATGATTTGGCGTTGAGCGGTGTAGGAGGCCCGCCTGCAACATTCTTTGGTGAGGCTGGAGTTTCGTTGCTATTCTGAGCGTTTGTATTGCTAGTATTTATACTGTTATTTTCTGATAAAGCCGATGTACTGTCGGGAGGTGAGTCTTTATTGAACAATGGTGCCACCTTTGAGCGGATCGAACGACTTGACCGTGTTGAATTCTGAGTGTCCGATCTGGAAAAAGACGGATATGACTGAAGAGAATCTGTTCCCTTAGAACCTGGACTCTTAGATGGAGAATTCCCCATGACGACAAAATTATATGATATTTCAGCTCAAAGCTATAGGTAAATCACAGTTTACTGCCTTGTATATCTGTTAGAGATAAAAGCCTGATTTTTAGAGAGACAGACCTTATTCGTCTGCCCACAGAAGACCAAAAGAAACAAAGGCAAGCCGAACCGAACGAACGCAAACAAAAAGAAACAAATGACCTATCCTTAGACAACAGAAAGATCTCAAGGGCTCAATAGGAAAGGCTGAAGAAACCGAAGTCAGACAAGAGCTCTAATATAAACAAAGCAAGAAGTATCTCGACGTGTTGAGTAGATGATCACTCGATTACCCTAAAATTTTTACTGAATACTCGTAGCTTGTATCTTTTGGAGGATCTTGCAAAAACCGACACTGCTAGACCTAAATCAAAGTAATTCCGACTGAGGACGTGGATCGATCCAGTATCGACAAGGCTAGGAACGAAGGGAAAAAGTCAAGGCACCTAAAGATTCCACAGCGGAATCAGAACACAGGTGATAAGAGGCCTGATGGTGTTTTGAGATAGAGCAATTGCTATTCAGATAAGATGGCGCACAAGAGAATAGGATCGCAATCTAGAAAAATACCGTTCCATAAATCATAAAAAGGAACGAAGCTGGATTGCGAGATATCTGAAATGCCTTCAATAACAAATCTAAAAAGATCGAGCTGAGAAACAAGAGATAGAATTGACTTTATCTGGTATTATCGAATTTTTTGCAATTCCGGCAATAAAATCAAGCACCCTAGAAATAGCAAGGCATTAGAACTACTCCAAGCAGATCTCGCAACGGATCAGGCATACTTTGTGTGGATAAAGAAATGATGAATAATATCGGTGATCGCGGCGAGAACACGTCACGTAAGATTTGAATCTCCACCTTTTGCAAAACAGATACACTTACTCAAAACAGCAGCGAATTAAATTGACGCTTTGAAAATTGAACCGAGACTGGTTAAATGCAGATCAAGAGGCAGAACCGGCAAACGGCAGAACCGGGGCAGTATTGTGGAAATACGAAAAGGAGATAATTAGAGGGAGATAGTCGGACGTCGGAATTAGTCCTGGATTGGCGTGGCAGATTGACAGGCACAACAAGATTAATGTAACTGAGATCCAGCTGAAGCCGTGATTTGGAGAATAGGATAACCACCAATATGAGTAGCCAGAAAGTAATCGCTCGTAATACTAATGGCAAAAATAGATGTTTTTGAGTCAGAGTGAATGGAAAGTAGTGTGGAGCGTTGAGAAATAACCCTAGACCAAGCTCGTCCGTGCCTCTCCAACGGCAAAATAATCTCATCGAGGGCTGCAGCACACTACGCACTTGATCTTCTGACCAAGAGAAAAGGCAGCGGTAGACGCGTGCCAGTAGAAATTTAGTCAATTTTTCCCAGTCAGTCTTCACCAACGCTCTTATTTTACAAGCATAGGCCATTCTACTAGTACTGACAGCTGTAGAGCCGCTGCATTCTGAAACGTCGCTGCAAAGGCCAATTGACCGAGGCCAACCTAGCACGACAACTACAAGCCCCAAAATATCGCTAAAAACAGCACTAAAAACAGCAACATTTCCTCCGGGTAACAAGATATTCAGCAGGGTAACGAAACAAATCACAACGCTATATGGTGTTCTAGCTTAATTTCTAACGGCATAATTTTTCTTCTTGCGAACGACTCTTTATGCTTGCAGTTTAATATCTGGCCCACGCAGCTGTGGCTGGTTGTTTTTTGACAATTGTCTTCTGAAACTATGGTATGTTATTGTCTGCCTGAGACAGTTTAAATAATAATATTATTTGTACGGAAAGCGGAAAGGGAAGGGGAAAAAGGAGAGAAGAAAAAACTTTCATGATGAATGCTATAAAAATTATCAACTAGAAGCTGTTTCCGACACATTTATGGGGAATTTAGTTATAGAATCGCTACTCTGATATCTTCTTGAATTTTTCTCTCTCTATCCTTGCTTTCTGGTTTTATTTCTTATCTCTTTGTTCAAGATTGCTACAGTCTACTCTGCAAATTGAAGCGAATGCTAACTTACTAGGCTCGCCTATAGGCTCATGCGGATGAAGAAGGTAATATCCGATTAGACTGTCTGGTAGCTGATATGATGTCTATGTTTGTTTTTGATATTGAAATAAATAATATTGGTTTTGCAAATTCGTTTCACAAATTGTTTGCAACCCGTAGAAGTACGTGAGCGTAGTGCAACTACCGATATCCGCAGTTAATCTAAGAAATCAACAAGAGATCAAGAATTGAGAAACGCAAAATGCAAATTAAGCCATTAATGCCACGAAACTGTGAATAGAGAGATCGAAGTGCTTGCTGATTGTCATATCCTATTTGTATTTACATGTTCAGATTACGAATTTTTGTGCCGTGCCTAGTTCTACGCTAATATAGCCTCCAAAATATTTCAGCCGTATTAAATTGTAAACAGACCATTGACTGTCTACTACATTGCGTTCGGGTTGCTCAAATTAATGATAAAACATTACGAAATGTATTGTTAACTGTGAACAATAATCAATGTACAACCATCTCTTACATTTTTTAGTTTCTACTAATGGAAAGAAAAAACACCCGCCTTCATGAAGCATCTCCTCACTTAGTACATCCGCTTGTCAGAAGCAAACAGATCACTGTACTCGTCCATAGGTGACTGTGCCAGGGAATTGGCCTTCCAGAGATTGGGAGTTAAGAAACCGTAGGTGTTACTATATCACATCATGTTAGTTCAAGAATTAAACAAACTAGTCCAAACACAAAACCAACTTACCCAATTGCAACAAAGGTAGCTTTCAGAGTGTTCTCGAGAGTCTTGGTGGATCCGACCGACGAAGTGTAAGCATCGGTAACTCCAGCCAGCTGCAGTAATCTCTTGACGGCTGGCGAGGCGACGACACCGGTACCACGGGGAGCGGGAATCAAACGAACAGACACGGAACCACACTTTCCAGTAGTCTTAGCGGCCAGAGAATGGGGCTGACCCAAATTAGCACCCCAGTAACCTCTTCGGACAGGGATGACACTGAGCTTGGCGATGATGATGGCAGCACGAATGGCAGTTGCGACTTCCTTGGCGGTCTTGATTCCGAGACCGACGTGACCATCAGAGTCACCAATGACAACGATAGCCTTGAAACGGGTTCGCTGACCGGCACGAGTCTGCTTTTGAACTGGTTTGATCTATAGGAACAGAGAAATTAGTAAACTGAACCACAAATGAGCAAGATATTTCATGTTCAGCCCAACACGTACCTTCATGACTTCGTCCTTAAGAGTAGGAAGAAACTCGTCGACAATCTGGTACTCCTTGATAGGAAGAGAGTGGAGATAGATCTCCTCCATGCTCTTAATCTTTCCGGCCTTGACCAGACGACCGAGCTTAGTGACAGGCTGCCACGCCTTCTCCTCGTCCTTGCGACCTCCGCGTCGGGGTCCACGTCGACCACGTCCACGTCCGAATCCCCCACGGGGAGCAGGTGCAGCGTCAGCCATGATTTATTGTAAAATGTGATATATGATAGAGAGTAAAACTAAACAAGTAAAACTATACAAAGAGGGAAAAAAACTCTATGTAATGGAGAGATGGACTGTTGTGTGTATGAATCGCAAGTATCGAAGAAGAGTAGTAGTTTTTTTTCTGTGGTCTTTCACAGCACATGTGCGTAGTTTTTTCTCAGGTCTTCGAACCTCGTCAAAGTGAAAACACACAGACTCTTGATTGCTATGTTAAAGCGGACAGGGAGAGCAAAAGACTGCTCAATTAGGGTTATACCCTTATACGTACAAGAGAAAATTAGGAGTTAGGGTACATATAGGGTAACGTTATGGGTTAGGGTATAATTTGGGAGGAAAGGAGAGTATTACCAAGGAACTAATTAAATCTACGTATCGGGAGTTGATTTCGTTATATAATATATTACCCTCCTTAGTCGATTTCTAATCATAAACAGCGATTTATCTAAGCTTCGCTCTCGGGTTTCTACAAACCGGTGTCAACAATACAGTGGAGCATACGATTTGATGAGTAAAGCGAGTGTAGATTATCGTTTAGCCAATGCATCCGGTCGAGTTGTCGCTCGTCCATTTTTACAGAGTTTTTTCGTTGTATCGACTATCGTTATATCGAGAGTTGATCGTATAAGTCAACGTCTGTACATGGACATAACAATGAAAGAGATCGAACAACCGTGATCACCGCTCCTCGAGTTCATGGCCAGTGGGTTGCCGCAGGGCCTGTGAGCCAATCCAAGCTTCTATTCCGAGCTCCTCTTCATTTGCCGCGGTCTCGCCCTCAAGTTGAGTGTCTGCAATATCGTCATCGGCCGCAGTCTCGGACTCGGCCGGGTCGGTTGCTACTGCGTCGGCATTATCTTCGGTTGCTTCTTGAGTATCAGCGGCGGAAGATGGGTTAAAAGCGCTTCGCTTTAGGACCACGTAGATGCTAGGCCCATATATGTCCCAGCCGGAATAGCGGATTCGCATAGCCATTTTCGTATCCTCCTCAACTTCCGCCTGCTGATCCAGCTCAGGCCCTTCGTCAGAGTCGACCACGACTACTGGGCCAGCTCTTGGCTGCTCTGTGAAGACCATATTCTAAAGCGAGTGTCAGCCTTAGCCTTAGCATTATTGGAGAATAATGTAATCTGAGGTCTCTTACCTTTGTCAGAAGTGCACTGCTCTTACCACCCTTGGTCTTGACCACGAACACAACGGCCCTCCAGCCATTCAGCACATCCACGCCTTCCCCGACTAGCGCGCTATCTTTAAGCTTGTGCTTGCCCTTGCCTTTCAGAAGCACGCCATTGCTCGTCGCGACGTCATCATCGTCGGCACTGATTTTCCTGAGAATGACCTCTTTCAGAGCCAGGAAAACCGCGTCGAGATTCGTGCGACCCCACGGGAGTACCAGCGACGAGGGCGCGGGAGATTGAAAGAAATCGAGATCTTCTTGCGTCGGGATGAAAACTCTGGCCAGCAGCGTCCGGAAACGCGATACCGACAGATACCTGCGACTTTTTGATGCCAATTGTTAGTAAATGCATAATATCCTGCAACCAATAGAGCAACTTAAATAGTCAAAAGTCAACATATCACCAGATGAGCCGCACTATTAATCACTTTAAAAAAAATTCAAATTACATTGTTGGCATGGTAAAATCAGCTCACGAAATCAACTCTGGACGACACCGTTGACCGGTCGTTCTCCAACAGAAACATCTAGAGAAACTCCCAAATCGAGGTCAACCGAACAAAAACTTTGGCGGGCAAGTGTGGCAAAAAAGAGGGCTCAACCGGGAATTGAACCCGGGACCTCTCGCAAATTAACTTAAGGTGAAATGCCCTAAGCGAGAATTATACCACTAAACCATCGAGCCAACTTATACTAGCAGTTGAATTAAATAATCTCTTATTCCATACTGAGCACTGGGTAGGGGATCAAACGTAAAAACGACTGCAGTTAAAGCCGTAAGCAGATGAATGCACGTGCAACCGCTGCGCTTTCGACGCCCGAGGCAGCGTGGCACAGCGACACGAACCAGTAACTCAAAAATGCGAGGCAAAATCACAAAGAAATCCGAGGCCGGGTGACGATGCTAACTATATGCGGTAACTTATATGCCAATTGAGACGCACATTCAACCAATGTGGTCTACCGAGAGCCGCAAGCGACTCTCATCTTTGCGATCTAGCAGACTATTCGAGAACTCCCAACCGGAGACGCAGTCCGTAGCCGAATGAGACTTTTAGCTGGTCCTGACAGATTCGCGCGTGCGGTATCCAACAGGCGGGCGATCGGTCATAAATGGTAATTCCTCCTCATTTGCCGAGCAAATAAGTATATCAATACAGTATCCTTACATCATAATTATTACCGTATTCAATGAGGTTCAGTGGTTTAGTTACCAGTCAGTCATATGGGCAGACTTATTGTAGAATATGCTAGACATGGTCGCCTAGGTGCTGGTGGGGGAATTTGCCAGTAGCCACGCAGGTTTAATGCGATATATAAGAGGCTTTTATGTGTCTGAGGCCAGGATTATCTGATTCTTTTCCTACTTTTTATAAACGATATTAGCAACCTAGCAAAATAGCACCACCATATCTTTGAATTGCAGACAGAAGCTCTGGACAACATAAGAGCCCTCACTGTTTAGATCTTACCATCTTGGAGATGCCTTTCGAATTCTACAATTATTCGCCGCTATTCAATATCCTGGAAACGCTGAACGAAGAGTACAATAAGCATTACAGTGCGTCACCGGCGCCGACGCCGGCGTCACCACCTTCAGCTGCATTACCCAGCCCTTTGTCAAGACGTTCTTCCCGCCGACGTTCTCGCGGTCCTCGGACGTCTTCCTCTGCTAGTTCTTACTCGAAAGACCAGGGCAGGCAACGCACCAGGAAAGTGCAAAGAGATCGCCTGGAGGCCGACTCTTCCGTCGTGACAGCTGGCAATCGTGCGATGCCATTTTTCCTGCCGAGTCTAGACCTCCTTGAGACGAATTCTAATTTTCAGCTGTCGGTGTCTCTACCAGGAGCCAATCCGGATGCCATCAATGTTGACTACGATCCAAAGTCATCTGAATTGCGTATCTCTGGTGAGACGCAGCGATCTCCCGCGTTTGCTGACGCAGAGAAGTTGAAAAAAAATATCATGCTGGTTGAGCGACGTGTCGGCAGATTTGACCGCACGATCATTCTTGGCAGATCAGGTCTGAACGCCAAGATTGACGAGGATGGTATCCTGGCCAAGTACTCAAACGGAGTGCTGGATATTCTAGTGCCAAAGGCGGAGTGTCAGCATACTAGAAAGATAAAGATACACTCGTTTTCGTTGCCTTCGGACCCTAGCTTAGGAACTGCATTCGATTCTGAGTTCGGCCATGAAACTGAGGAGGCTGCTCCTCAGCCCATCCCATTGCCGATATCGAAGTCGTCGGTAGATGAATGGCTAGACGTTGGAGATCATGAAGCAGGGGAAACAGAAGACGCTGGCAAGCCAGTTGAAGAAGATAAAATAGAGGACAAGGCTGAGCCTATTAAGTTGACCGTATTGGAGTAAGACCTGTACCAGACTATCCGCGCATTCAAAATGTATGAGTTTGGTCTGTAAGGAATAATTATACGCTCGTTGTTTCACATAATTCATCATGGACTCGGATTTTGCACATATATTCTTGGGCTTCTTGTACTTTGTTTTAATATCTGCGTTTGGTTACAGCATGTATATAATAGTATTGCTGCTCTACATTGTAGCTTGAGATGGCTTTGCTTTATTAGAACATTTGATACGGAGACCGCTGGGAGTACTCCAATCATTATTCATTTTACCTCAATCGCTATACTATATCTATTAATGAAATGGTTCTACCTTTTGTCGGTTGTGCGTTCAGTTCACCGTTTTGTTCCTGGTGGCTTCGCTCACGCTAGCAAAAAACCACCTATTCTGTGCCTCAACCCGTTTCTAAACAAGAACGAAAGTCAACTCAAAAGAGCGAACGGTCCGATTAAAAAACAACACTAGTCAAAAAGTACGTAGAAATGAATATGAAACAGGTGAAATATGTAAGGGAGGTGTAGGAACTAATTTTTGAGTGTAAATTAAAAAATCGTATTAGCAGATTCATAAACACCTACCGGGAATCGTTAAGTCCGCTTGACGCGCGACAACCAAAACATTTTTAGGCTTCTCCACGACCTTACCATGACAGGGTCTAGCCATTTGCTGCCGTTCACTGCCGTTGGCAGAGTACTTGCCAGCTCGTCTGACATCAGCTCTCCAAAGATGAAAGAGTCGTCGTCAACCCCGTTGACGAACGTGCGATCGTTTATGTGTTCTATATAATGATATGTGGATGGCCGTGGCGAGCCAGACAAGATGCAGGTCTCGTCACATGCTTGTTCAGCTACCAGGCCATAATAGGAAGCGGGCAGACCGGGCACAGGAGCGTCCAGCAAATCGTCACCGGCGTTGCTGTCGTCGTCGTCGTCCGAAGAAACATGAGCCTGCTCTGTTAGACTGCTATCGCCGCTGACCAATGCTGCGAAATAGTCCTCTACTACTTTTTTTTCCGAATACCACGATACTTTCGGACTGCTGTAGTAGCTGGACATGCGATCCGACATGATAATAGAAGCTATACACCATGAAACTTCTGATTAGCGGCATGTCACTTCCTTTGGATAATGTGAGCACCAAAACTTACGACTCGACTTCGATGGCAGTGAGCTTTCGCTCAAGCTACTCTCAAGCACGGTTCCGCTCGATGTTGACGGAGATGACAGAAGGTCATACATGATGGATTCATTCGTTCGATTGGGAATACTGCAGGCCAGCAGACTGGCAAGCGGGTTGATTTGCGCATCGTCGTTGGAGCTTCGTCGCGGCAACAGCGACGACGACGTGCTTCTTTGCAGTGGCTGAACTGGCGGGCCGTTTGGACCAACCTGTTGTGATGACGACCTCCATCGAATCGCTACTGGGTCCGCAGACTTTGCGCTCACCGACTGTCTCCGTTCTGGCGCCAGCGCCAATGAGACTTCCCAATGAGATTCTGCCTGCTGAACTGACTCGTACACCTCGATCCCGATCGCACTCAACCCAGCGCGCTTTGTGTCTGCCGTTTCCTGCCGCTCGGTATGGTCTGTATTCGTATTCCGTGGACTACTGGCGGCCACAAACTTTTGCTATGAAGTTGTCAGCGCTCGCACATTGCAAAACATATACACATACACACATGCATACATGCACACTTCATACTTGCACACTTCATACCTTGGACCGGAAGCTCACGCTGCGCCATGGAGCCATCAATACCTCCACGAGTCTCTCGTTCCAGCAACTGTATTTAGACAAAAGCTCTATAAAACACCTGACAACACTGGACACCTAATTTCTGTCGATAGTTTCGACAATCCTAACCAATAACTGGCACGAACAGCTAGATCGAACAGCTAACACAAACAACTCTAACACAAACAGCTCTAGCACAAACAGCTAGTACGAGACGTAAGATCAAGTCAACTGAATCAATTGAAATAGTAATATACTGCCAGGACCAGAACCTGCATCGCAGCGAGACAGATTTTCTAATAACTGAGAAAGCCCAGGATATCGACTATACTATTATATCTCTTTCAAAATCCACTGTGAACCGCAATTTCCCAATGGAAGATCGACGAAGAGTCAGGGCGTAGTTGAATTTAACCGCCAACAAACCAAAAAAAACACTCCGAAGCCCATCCTAAGCAAATGGTCTCACACAAACTCTATTCTGCTCACCCCCGGGGCTTCTACTGAAGGATCGCGTAACACGGCCACTGCAGATCCCCGGCCAAGATGCGGAACAGCAGCACAGAACAAGCGAGATCGCGGGTACTGAAAAAACCAAAAAAAGGGAGTGTGTGCCCAACTTAAAGACGCGTCAATTGTGTAACCTGAGCCAAGCATCGGCATCACAAAGCTTATTTCGGGCGGTTCCAGACTCGCACGAGCAAAACGCAGATCAGCATCCGGCTGCTGATTGGTGGAGAATTGTTTGATAGATTTGATAGATTTGTCCTGGTCTCTGCGATCCCTGCGATCGCTGCGATTTCCCTGATCAAACACAAAAGTTCAAAAATACAAATGCTGAATGGCGGTCTAAGAAGATAAGCGTTCCAGTTTGCTATCAACTAGCTGCTGGCAGCTGGGAGGCCATATGAGGTCAGCGATCAGTAGGAGGTCAGCGACATATCAGCTTTGAGCCTGAGTGTTAAAGGCGCTTGTGAAGCGCTGCGGAATGAACTGGCAGAGCGATCTCGCGTTTTCTGTGTCTCTTCTTGAGATTATACGTGCGAAGTCAGGAAACAGGAAACAGGAAGCACGAAGAAGGAAGCAGTAAGCAAGAAAAGACATCTCGAGTACTGTCGAGTCCTGTTGAGGCTGTGGAGATTCACGACAGACCAATATGACAGTCCAAGCAAAGGAACAGATGCAAACATCACTCATATAGAGAAGCAGAACAGCTCAAGGCCCGAATTCAAGCGCTATCTCATCCGACGAATGCCAGCATCGCAAAATCTCACGGCGACTAAGTCGAGTATGATTGATCTGCGGTCTGCAGTCTGCCTTTCCGCTTTGCAACACTTATTTCGCTACTAGCTGCAAATAGTGATATATCTTCGAAGTCATTTTCTGATTACGCCTCATGTGCAGTTCATGTTCTTTGGTTATATAGTCATGAACTTTAAGACTTTGGAATGTTCGCGGGAGTTGGGACTTCGAACCTTGCGGTGGGGTTGTGGGATTTTTTTGTGGACAGCCTCACTTGAATTGCGCGTTCTGTGAACCACAGTTTAAATCAGAACTATACATATGGTCATTATTGCTCTTAAGAGAGATCACTACAACTATACACATGATAATAGAATAAAGGGAAAACAAAGGAGAGGCATGACTTTTAATGTCATGTAAAAAAGAACGAGGAAATCGAAGAGGTGCCTACTTTCCTGGTAACGTCTTCATCTCTCCATATCTTCCTCTCTCTTGAGTTGTATCGTACGCCCGAATAAGTCTGGACTGTCCTTCGTCGCCTTGCGAGAAAGCGTAACCTCTCTGCTTCCTCATCCGCTGCACCTGTCGCACCTTCCTGATAGCCTTTTGGAATTGCTCCATCCGGGGCCTGTAGTCTGCGATATTGTACTTTTGAATTTCCTGCACATGGTGATACGTCTGCGGGAAATACATCCGTTTGGCATACTTCCATGTGAAGTCTCTAAACAGACAAATAACTGGCAGGAGAAAGCACATCGCCCAAAAGACCAGTGATGGGTACAGGTGTGGCATCACGCCGTAGTACTCTGTTGAGATTCCAATCATTGGAGCAACTGTACCATACACAGGGAAAAATATTAACCAAAACAAAAAAGATCCCGGAATGGCAATTACCATGAACTTGGTCCATATATTTGCAACCAGGGCTGCCTTACCAAGCACGGTTAGCACGCAGCAAGTGTACAATGCTGTTCCCCAAACCCAGTGGCCCGCTATCAAGCCGTCATATTCAATTAAACTATAACGGTAGGTCATAATCCCTCCAATATACAGAATAAGGGAATGGTAGAAACCGTTTAGAATCCATGACCAGAAACTTCTGACATTGAACTGCAAATTCGTGTTAGCTGCCGCAACTTTCAGTCAGAACATATCTTTTCATAACTTACCGTCGTTCCTTTTTGTCCGAGCTGGTAGAGCTGCGGATATCTATCCAGCAGGCGTGCATTCACAAACTGATCAAATACTCCCAGCACAAAGGGTGGAGCCACAGTAAATAGGACATTATAATATGTGATACTCCAAGATTCGTAGATGACTTGGCCAGAAAAAGCATTTTGAAAAACATACCAAAACTGTGTCATATAGAGCGTGATATTTTTGTAAAATGAATAAAGAATAACTTTGCTTAGACGTTGGTAGCTCCAAGCCCCATGCACAAGTAGCAACTTCCGCAGGTACTTGAATTGCCCAATTGCTACGTCTGCACTTCGGGCAGCTTGAGTTCCTTCCATTCCGCTGATACCGACACCAATATGCGCTGCTTGAATCATGCTAACGTCATTCGCTCCATCACCAATTGCTAGCAGAATAGACTTTAAATGACGCTTGACCAGTTTCACGACCAAAGCCTTCTGTAGCGGAGACACACGGCAACAAATTACAGCCTTACACATCACCGCTAAGTCCAAGAAATCGACCTCCAAATCCGAAAGCAGAGCATATTCTAAGGACTGGCCATCAATGACCAGAGCAAGCGTCTAATGACAATAGTCAGAGCAATTTCTTGCATTCAGTTTCTGCATAGTGATAATACTTACATCCAAAAGCATTGATTCAGCATTCTGACTTCTGATGGCAGAGAGCTTTTTCTTGATGTTATTTTGGACAGCGTCTTTTGATACCTCATTAACAACGAGTAAGGACATGTCTTCACTGAGTAATTTACATGACATTCCAATATTAATCGCAGTTTCCTGGCGGTCGCCAGTCAATACCCTGTCATGAACCGTTAGCAATTATCAGGAGTACTTATCGAAGCCAAAGTTTACCAGATCTTGATTCCAGCTGTCTGCAACGTGTGAATAGTATCAGGAACGCCATCTTGCAATCTATCTTCGATGGCAGTGGCTCCGAGTAAGAAGAGATCTTTTTCAATAATTTCAGCAGCTTTATCCATCTGTTCTTGGCGGTTGTCCAACGAGGTTGCAGCACGGTCGTAAATCGCCGACCAAACAGCATACTCCGTATCAGGAATCGCACGCATAGCAAGACACAACGTTCGAAGACCATCTACAGCATATTCCTCCAAGTGTTGCATGGTTGCCTCAACATAGGGATTTCCTGGAGAAAGACGCTCCATGATGACTGTATCCGCACCCTTACAATACAATCTAATTCTACCATCCGGACATCTGAAGATTGCAGACATTCGCTTTCTTGTGGAGTTGAACTCGCAAATATTTAAGAGTTCATATTCATAATTTTGACCCTGAACATTCACCGTGATTGATTTAGGTCGTCGAGTTGTGAATTTGTAGCCTAGTTTCGCAGCTCCATCCACTAATGCACCTTCATCTGGCGAGGCAGCCTGATACTTGATTGTGTTATCGTTGCTCGCACGCTCGGGGATAACTGTATGACAAGAAGACAGAAGAACCAAGAACTCGTGCATCACTTCCTTCGTGGGATCCGATTCAAGGTTATCCATTAGCTTTTTGAAGGTATGTACGCCTACCATCTGGCCATCGATCATTGTAGCGCGACGATCTTCCGGAACGTCATCACCATAGCAAATACCAGCTATAGAGCATTGTTTGAACTCCATAATGTTTCGTGTCAACGTGCCGGTCTTGTCAGAGAATATGTACTCCACCTGACCAAGTTCCTCAACTAAGCTGGAAGTTCGACATACAGTAGGTGTGTCCGTATTCTTATAGTACATATCCAAATCCGAGCTTATCAAAAAAGCCTGATAGTATTTCACTACCTCCACAGTTACGAACATACTGCTCTCGTCAGTTTGCTCCTGCCGACTAGAGAAAAAAGCAATTTAGACATGTTTGCGTACCTGATAGGGACCAGATTAGAGTACAAGACCCAGTAAGTCAGGAGATCTAGAAAAAATAATCCAACCATGCTCGTACCCTCTTCATAGAGGTAACTTAGTGTCGCGCCGGCAGTACTCTGTTTGATCACATTTCCGGCAGATGAAATAATACAAAGTGTAATTAGAATACCAAACAGGAACAAAATCTGAATGTTGACCATGTGCTCGACTGCCGTTCGCTTAATAGGCGCCGCAGTTGCGTTTCGCATGAGCTTAGTCTCGTGTCCAGTGAACACTACAACTCCGTGAATCCAAGGAGTATTGCGAAGAGTAGCACCCTATACGTTAGCTCAATAACACAGAAAACAATCATAGACTTACTCGCAGTAACAGTTGATCAGGAGTTAGAGCCAGATCCTTCTCAGAGCCAGTTGACTCTAGCGTCAACGTGGCGTCGTATGTATACAAGCTACTATTTGGCTGCTCTGATTTTATGCTGCCGGACAGATGATTCAAATCGGCTGGACTAACAAGAAGAGCGGTTTCGGGAATCGTTTGCTTAATTTTCAGATTTGTTTCACCATCTAGGTTTGCTGTCTCAATATAGCAGAGTCCTTCTGGCTCCGAAGAGGCAAGTAATACCATGTCAGCAGGTAATGGTTCTTCAGACTCAACGCGAACAATGTCTCCAACTGCTACCTGCACCCATTTTCTTGTTTCAAAAACACCATTGTTGAACACTCGAACCTTCGCATTGTTGAGATCTTTATCTGCATTATGACGCTTAAAATCTTCGAAAAGCTCCTTCACAGCCGAAACGCAAAGTACTAAACCTAAAGTAATAATCGTGGTGTATCTATTGGTCGGAGAAACATTCGGCACTTGCTGGATGATACAAGTCATCAAAAAGAACAAGTTGGCGTATTTCGAGAACTGCTCAAAAAGAAATTTTGGCACGAATGTAACGATATTGTATTTCGACGTACTGATATGATTATCCAGATATTTGTTGGCACGATTTGCCATAGGATTGTTCAAATATATGACACGAGGACCAAGTGTTGCCGGATCAACCTTTCGCCTAGACAAAAGATCGTAAGCCCAACTTTTGAAGTCGAACTTCGGCTTTCGTACGCTTGCGTCAAAATTAGTAGCTGCCGCATTTCTGGTCACACCACCAGAGGCTGTTGCCTCACCCATGGCCATAGGCTGCTGCACACGGGTGTCAGTTAGAGGGAAATCCATGTCAGACACATCCTTTTTCTTGAAAGAAAGCATGTCTTTCATTCTACCTAGGAATCCTGCTGATTGTGGAATACCAGCTCTCGAATATCTGTTATTTTTTCGTTTCGAGTTATCGTAGCTATCCATATACACAAACTCAGAATTATCTTCTAGAATCGTTTCCGGCAGAAGCCCATCTTCGAAATAAGGTTGATAGCTGTTAAGGCCAGAAGACTGAGAATAGTTGGCGTGTGAAGCCCCAGAGAATTGTGATATTGGAACGTTCAGGGACCCGGGAATCATGCCTTCACGATATGGCATGTTATGTGAAAAGGCTGGCCGTGTCGTCGAGTAGTAGCGTGGATCGAGATCATTCTCGGAAGAGAGATAGGGATTAGACTCATCTTCATATCCAGAAGATTCGTACGGCGAAGCGAACCCATTGTCTGAAGGAGTTGCGGAGGGATCTGTTTGCCGGTCTACGAAGGGATTGTTGGTCAGGTCTCGCTGACGGTCCGGCACAGGAGAGGAACCTATCGTACGCGATGACTGCTCCGACTCATTAGATACACCGATTCCGTCAATGAGAGACGCTGGAGGCCTATGTGCCATGACATTCAGATCTTAGGTTTATGCCGTGAATGCAGCAAAAGAACTTGGTGGGTGTTGTGTGAAATAATAGAAAGTAGACCGGAAATTAGGGACCGACCGGATGATGCTAGTGGCATTAATTAGGTTTGGTTACCCACAACGTAAAATAGAAGTGTGCGGTTGTGGCCAGGTTTTTAATAGAAATTACAGCATTGAATCTTCCAAAATTTACTGAATAACTCCAGCATCTATGAATAAACCTACGTATGAGCATTTTAGAGTTAAAAATAGCTCTGAAGATAGTTTCATCTTTGCAGATTAATTCTTTTGAAAACATGAAACGAAGGCATTTAAATATACAATGGAACCTAGACAAGAGTTGGCAAAAAGTATAGAAATATTTTTAGACTGCAGCATATCCTGATTGTATGCTTAGATAGTCTATGACCAAGAATTAATTCTGTAGCCATTTGATTCTTACAGCTACATCGTGGTTCAATACCCGAGAACTGATGTGAGACCAAACGTTAGAATAAGTGCCAGGACGGACAGTGAGAACATCATGAATCTCTGAGCTATCTAATCAACTTTATCTTGTGAACATACATTCTTATCATGCAATACATTATTTACATCCAAAACCGGTTACGAGCAAGAATAATGAGTAGGCAATAGTGCAGTCAGTCGATAGAAAACTATATACAGACTGTTACTTTCTATCCCTTTAATCGTTTCAGATCAAGGCAGCCGATCGTCTACTGAATACTCAAAAGACATTCCACACTTCTGAAGTATCTGACTAATTAGCATACAAGCTGATTAAATGCAAAATTGGAGACTTACTCAGGATGAACTAACTCTTGAATCTCCTCTCTTGTCAACCAGGCATATTGCTCGATCTCAGACTCTGGCTGGGGAACAAACTTTCCAGAAAATATGTGCGATTTCATGTAAAACACCTACAGACATGAGTAATCAATACCTCCACATGTCGACACCAGTAATTTCGTAGGAAAAATATAAATACCTTAGCACCTGAATATACCGAGTTTGCATCTTTGAAATAGGAGTACTTGTAGCAAGCTGCCGGCGTCCTTGATACGATCCAGGTGTTCATGTTCTCGCCACCATATAATTCGATACATCTCGCTGCTGCCTCGTGAACACTTTCCTTCTCTTTATAGTTGACATCCGTAGCTGGAAACTTCCATTGATTGGCTTGTCTCTTTTTCTTAATAATCAAATAAAGAGTTCTATCCAACTTTCTCTCCAGGCTGGTAACATCGTTGGCTTCATCCGCTTTCGTGATTCTGGGATTAGGAACGATCTTTTTATACAGGATTGCTGATTCTTCCGACTCCATCTCAGCGTCACGCTCAGGAATGACAACTTCTTGTTTCGCTCTTCTGTCTCGTCCCAATAATATGTCTGGCCTCTCATTTGCGTATAACTTTGCAATTGAGTCAGCAGTAACCTCTGGCTGCGCTTCCAAGAACTGCCTGCTTGCTAGTGTTCCCTTCGGAAAGTAGAACCAATGCGGGAAGGTCCACATCATCCTCTTTCCAGTTTCAGACTGATACTTGTAGTAGGCCTTTTCAAATTCAGTAAGCTCAGCTGTTAAAATTGGTGGTCTGCTCAATATAATTCCTGCCATTATTCTGTGCGGGTGAGTGGCCGAGGACGCTGTGCTGTCAGACGATGAAGATTCTCGATCCAAATCGGACGTCTTCGTAGATGTGGATACATTTTGGAAGCGTACCACCAGCTTATGTGATATTCCAGATCGATAGGCTAGAATGCATAAAATGAGTTCTGACGAACATTGATTGTGTAATATTGAAACGAACAGACTGGCTCAAAAAAATACATACCACATTTTCCAAGAGAGATTTTACCAGGGTCTATTATACCCCTAGCAAGTCTATTCAGGGACATTATAGATACACATACATATACTTATGTATGAACAAAAACGAGACTGCAATGAAAGTATCTTTTCCTAGGTTGAATGAATATGAAAGTGTTGAGGAAGCGCAATTCGTTAAATAAACTGACAATCCAAGATTTTTGACTATATGCCCCCCACTCCATATATTAAATTTTTTTTTGTGTTCGCAAAGTTGCAGGTCCAAAACAGGGCTTTGCCGCGCCGCGGTCCGGATACACTCATACATTTCGATCCAGTCGATGCATTGGAATACATAAACACTACTGCAATTCACTTTGTAGATAAATTTAAATGGAGCTACTGCAGTGCTGGACACTTTGGTCACCAGTTTATCAATTGTGAACCTGGAACAAGCTTGATCAGACTAGTAAATGAATCGTCACGGTCTTTAAAATCATAATCACGAAGGATAAATCATACACTCTAGTATACAAGATAAGTTATTACAGCTATAATATCGATGAAAAATGGACCTACTGGGATGGTGAAAAGGTGATGTAAGTCATTCAAATGTTCGTTCACTCATCTCATCTGTATCACTATTTCCTTCTGTAAGCTGATCCTCGGGCACCTCCGTTTGTACGCCATCTGCATATTCAGCTTTCTTGATTTTCAATGTAGGATGATTCTCGACAACGCCTCTTCTAGATAGACCCATCCATACCCACGGAACCAAGTTCGTCGGAATCTCAATTTCTGCTCTGAACTCCTCAACGAATTTATGATCTGCTGCCGTCACTTCCGAGAAATACATGGACTCCGAGAAAATGGATGATGTTCGCCAAAAAGACAGTTTGCGAAGACAAGCAATGATCAGATTCGTCGTCTGCCCGCCGTTCAAGCAATGAACATACAATGGCGCATTATCTTGACAAATTATTATCTGGATGTTTTGTTAGACACATTAAAGACAAACCAAACCGAAATTGATGAACTAGATGCATACCTCAAGTGCTTGCTTGACCTCCTTATAAGTAATCGCTACTCCTTTCTTTGACTTTTGAGCCGTTTTGATATGTATAGTAGTGATTCTTTGCTGGTCACAAAAATCCTGAATTTCTTCAACAAGAGGCTCCGGCGTCATGGACAGAATAGTCTTCAACTTTAACCGTCTTAGAAACGATAGATTAATCTTTCGGGGATACATGCCCCTGTACAATTTAGGCTGAACAATCCCATATCGCAGAGGCGTAATTAGGTTTGGCAGCTCTACTGGTTCCGAATGACAAGACAAACTCTCACTAGGAGGCCTAAGAGTCTCGACGCTCGTGCTCATAGGATGATTCATAGGATGATCATCGTCATCCGCCGTACCATTCTTTTCGACAGACATTTTCCCTGATCTTAATGCTTTGTGTTTCTATACAAATAAGCGAACCAAATAAATGAATCGACCTTTGGTCTTTTGTAACAATAATGCAGTAGTGATTTCTAGTGATTTCTCCGGGGAGTCGCCAGTCTGTCACCAATATGGGCCTACTGTGGACATATTTTTCCCCGAGCGAAGGCAAGTATGCGATGATCAATCAGTAAGAGTGGAAGACAGCTATCTCTTCTTAAGCTTTACTTTCGACGCGGTTCTTGATGCCTCTTAGATAGATCGTTTGACGTTGAAGAAATAACCTGATTCTGTAAGATCTATTATTGCCAGTTACGCTATATTCACAACCAGCGAACCGCATTTCAAAACTGGTACTATCATGTGACTACCCATTTCAATTTCTCAACTAAGTCGACCAGCACTTAAACCATTTCTTAGAAGTGCCTCCATGTCTAGTAGCCTGTAAGGCCAGATGTATGCTGCTCGATCATTAGAATATTAAACTACGTTTCACATATAATTGCTGCGTATTGAAGTAAAGTTGCCCCTGTCTGGAGAATCTCGCGGCTGTCAAAGCGCGCCACAAAAGAGGCATATGGATTTAACCGCGCCACAAATGTGAATATGGCTAAACGACGTAGCCCGCGGGGGGCTCAGTCTCATAATGTATGGGTAGGTCTTTACCCTAACTATGCAGTCACTGGCTTTTCCACAGGCTTTATTTTGCCTGGCCACGCTGGTAGTTGCTATCAGCACACAAGAAAATTCAAAACCACAACTCCTGCGATTCTTCTCTTAATCAAATAGCATCTATCGTTACAGAGGTGAGTGCCTTTACCATTTTTACATTGCTGTTGCGTGAATATAAAGTATTGATATACTGATTCAATAATTCTAGGTTAATTATTATTCACAATGTATGGACCAGATTGTTCTCGCTGATGTGTTAGCATGTCAGATTTGACTAATATTTCTACAGGGCCAAACGCACTAAGAAAGTCGGAATCACAGGAAAGTACGGTGTCAGATACGGTTCTTCTCTCCGTAGAGTATCCAAGAAGCTCGAAATTCAGCAACATTCCAAGTACACCTGCACTTTCTGCGGAAAGGACTCTGTCAAGCGTGTAGCTACCGGTATCTGGAAGTGTCGATCTTGCAACAAGACCAGTGCTGGTGGTGCTTATACTTTCTCGTATGTTATCACAGTTTAAATTTTGCAGATGCATTGCGTCTATAGAGGATAGCGGGTTTTCTAATGTTTTTTTTGTTTTTGTTTAGTACTACCAATGCTGCTACTGTTCGATCTACCATCCGACGTCTGAGAGAGTTGGCTGAGGCATAAGTGATTTTCTTACCTTCGTCCTCTGTCAATTGTTGTTTTGGGCTGGTTTACGAAATTAAAAGTTGGGTAGATTTGTAAGAGATTGTAAATTTGAACCACAATATAATCATCGACATGTTCTCAAATGGGTTATACTTTACAGCAGCACGAAATCATCATTCGATTTTATTGACTTTAATACCGCTGATTTTTCTTATATGAAAATTCCTATGAATGAAATTAACGAGAGCCATAAATGCATTTTGTATAAGCCAGTGAATTGGAGGACATGCATATTTAAAACGCTCAATGATTCGTTGTTTTGAAGCTTTGAATTTCAATTACAGCTGGGGTTTCGTTAGAGTAATGTTTACCTGAGTCCTATTTTGCCCTGCAGTTGTCACCTGCGCAAGGTTGATCTAGTGTGGGACTTTCCTGCTTGGAATACTTCGTCAAGTCGTGATCGAAGGTTGTTCAAGAACGCGATTTCGTCCTGCAAAGGTGGTTTGTGAGGTCCTTTCAGTGAAACTTGGCATAGCTTCAGCTAGCAGATCACACAGTTATTTTTACATCGTAGATAAAGTAGATCCCCGAGTTGTTGGCGGTGCAGACCATGCATGTTACTATGCGCTACGCTTACTTGTTTTGTGTATTCAGAGGAATGCTTGACGTAGGGTGTAGGGTCTCGGTCACGTAACCTTGCGATGGGACTTAGCATTTCCTTCATGTCCTAAAAACATGAACACCTAATATAAATTAACCACTGTCCTGACTTATCTCACAATAGAACACTGATATACAAGCCACCCAAATCTCTGTCAAGAGGCATTTTGCTATCGTACAGTCTTAATGGATGAAGAAGACTACTTATGTATTATATGCCAACTGTCTCTGCCGACGCGACTCCTGCCCGAGAAAGGTGAAGATGACGTAGAGGCTCTGCAGAGCACTACTAAATCTGAGGAAGCAGGGAAGTTTCTGTCAAATGCAGGCAATAGTGCACAGGTTATACAGCATGAGGACGCTCATGAAGAAGAGGAAGAAGATGAATACTATGACGGCACAAATGCTGTCGCAGATTTACCGTGTGGCCACTTTTTACACGATCGATGCCTGAAGATGTGGATAGAGCAAGCAAATAGTTGTCCCTTTTGTCGAGGCATCTTTAACACTGTGTCTGTCTCATGTACGGTTGCGGGTGAGAAAGTCAGTCAATACGATGTTGCCGATAAAGTACAGTCCGTTGTCGTTGATCCATTCGACGATAGTTTCATGCGCACAGAGGGTGACTATGAAGATTTGGAAGAGCAAGAGGACACACTGTGCCTAGTATGTGATTTGGGCGGAAGAGAAGATGAGCTCCTTCTTTGTGATTCGTGCGATGCCTCCTATCATGCCAGCTGCCTGGGTATGGACGGTGTGCCACCTGAGGCTTGGTATTGCCCATCTTGTGTTGACAATCATGTCGTCACAGCAGATATAATGAGAGAGGCAAATTCGCGGCACCGACGACATGGTAATCGCGCTCGTACAGTGCCACAGAGGCAACTTGGCTCGCGGAATCGATCGAATAGACAGTGGGATCGAGCATGGCAAGCTGTATGGGACAGATTGAACCAGGATTTAGATCGTAGGCAAGATACCGATAACGTTGACGATGATAATGCCCATAAGAGCTCTAGAAGAAGAAATCTCAGAAGCAGAAATCACCGGCGTGCACAGTATAGCTCTACACAAGAGAGGAGACGTCTGGAGGCTGAGGAGCAGAGAAGTTGGAACATGCGGCTGCGAATGGCTCAACAGCGGTCATACGGCACGGATACCATGTATTTGGACTCGGCAAGTTTCCGCGATGGATCTAAACAGGATCAAGAGAATTACGATGAGGAGGAAGAACAGGAACAACATATAGAATCTCCGGAAGCACAAGATGCATGGAGAATGCTTGGGAAGGCACTTGAAATGCAAGATGCTGCAGCAACTTCCAGCACTTCTGAGGAGACGTGTACACCAAGGTGGATGGCGTCATCACTCAAAAGGGTCAGTGAATTGACAGAAGGTACTGATTCCGAGAAGATTGCAGAGGTCAGAAAATTTAAGCGACCTCGCGCTGCTCAGCGTCGACGAACTTTAGACGCTCCAGTCGCTTCCAGCTCAGCTACGTCTATCTCTGTTTCCTCAACCGCCCAAGCGGACAAAGGTGAAGGCTCTTCGCTTATGAAGTCACTTCTCAAAGATATCAGACGTCCTCCGCCTGCGTCTTCTTTAGATACTTTTCCGTTTGCGTCATCCCCGCCAGCGGCAACGTCGCCACATTTACTACCATCAACGTCAAAATATGATGTGACTTCACCTACATCTGGTCTGATGTCTCCCCGTATTATTCCTCTTCCAACTCCGTCCTTTTCCAGATCGCCAACTGGATCTCCGGTTCTCGTCCCGGCTGTTTCTGGTTTCCCCGTTCCGTCGAGTGCTAACTTTTTTTTTCCTCCGTCGCCGGGTTCTCCTTCCCAGACAAGGGGTGTGTCGCCCCCACCACGACCACCATCACAACCACTACAATCTCAGCTAGCTCCTCTACAGCACGCATCTCCTCCTGCAGTCTCTCCCACCGCGATAAAAGATGAGAAACACCGGCTTTCTTTGCCAGAAAAAACCGAACTTCAAGAACTTGTTAGAGGGCAGTTGAGGCCTCTGTATCATTCCGGAGTTATCACTAAAGACAGCTACACAGAGATCAACATGCGCGTGAGTAGGACTTTGTATGGCCTGGTTGCCAATGCGAGCACTGAAAGCCGAGATAAAACCGAAGTGGGTTTATTGAAATCTCGCTGGAGTAGTGTAGTAAAAGCTTGTGTTGAAGATGAGATCAAAGCACGAAAAGAAGCCGAAGATGCGACCTTTCCCGAGAAGTTGTAAGAATCACTCTGTTTTATCATATTGTAGGCTAGGTTATTTATTGTTTTGCATCGGTGTTGGCTTCTGTATGCTGGCGTGGACTTATTCTTGGATGTGGGATGTGCATTGCATTGCTCCGGTGATTTTTATACTCTCGCTATAAATAGCTTACGGATTTGGCTGGGTTCTTTAGTTCCTTGGATATGAGTTAATCGGCTGCTGATAATGGATTTTAGTTGATCAAGTTTCTAATGCATCTCGCGATTGGTAATGGATGAGCTAATATTCAACTTCAAAGGCACTGTAGCCTTAATAGATCAATCTTAAATATTCCAACTTTTGTACATCTATAAATCTGATATAATGTAAGCTTTTCTGGAATAGTCGTCGTGGTTGTTGCGGCCGATTTGCACTGAAGATTTTGGGTACGAGCTGAACGAAATTTGTTGTGGTCATTTTTCTCCATTGTACAGACGTTGACTTATACGATCAACTCTCGATATAACGCTACTCGATATAACAAAACAACTCTGTAAAGATGGACGAGCGATAACTCGACCGGAGTGGAGTGAATCACTCCACTTGTTTAAATACATCTGTGCTTGACTCACGAGAAACCGAGCAGGACGCTCATCATTCTCGCGGTACCCGTTTAGAATGTGAATGAAATTTAGGCATGCTACAACATCTCGGTTCCACAGCCTGCTGAGCGTATGCCTTCATGAAGCGGGGTAAGGGTTGTGTCACGACTTGTACAGTCAAGTCTCGATATAACGATATTCGATATAACGCAAGTAGCACTGCAACGCCGACAATTAAAAATGTCGACCAGAAGAGTCGTAGTCACAGGTATTGGTCTCATTACACCTCTCGGAGTTGGTAAGTAGCCTGATCTTGATCAGAATTGAAGGATATTATTAAGAGCTAATCTACCAGGCACTCAAAGATCGTGGTCACGCCTCTTGAACGGTGAATCAGGGATAGTATCCACGCTCTCACGATCTGACGAACTATACACACAATTACCTAGTCAAGTAGCGGCTTTTGTTCCAGCTGGTGATGGCGGTCAATCTGAAGGGCTCTGGAATTCCAAAGATTGGCTAAATGCCGGTGTACATATCTTCGTTGTTTCCTGAGGTTAGTGAGAGTGATCATGCTGACATATTACAATATTATAGGCGGCACGAACAATGGGTCTATATTCACAGTATGCAATGGCGGTAAGCGAGATGGCCTTACGTGACTCTGGCTGTGATGCTATGAATGAAGAGCAAAGGCAAAACGCAGGTGTATGTTTCGGTACAGGCATTGGCAATCTCGATGACGCATACAGTAGTGCCGTTACGTTTGCTCAGTCAGGATATAAAAAGGTCTCACCGTTGATGGTTCCACGTTTGCTTTCAAACATGGCCGCAGGCTACATATCGATGAAACATGGATTCAAAGGCCCCAATCATTCTGTTACAACGGCATGTACGACAGGCGTGCATTCTATTGGTGATGCCTCTCGGTTCATCAAATTCGGTGACGCAGACGTCATGATTGCGGGTAGCTCCGAAGCATGCGTATCGCCGTACGCTCTCGCCGGCTTCTGCCGCGCTAAGTCGCTAAGCACTGAGTTCAATGATGAACCAGAAAAAGCTTCCCGTCCTTTCGATCGCGACCGTTCGGGTTTCGTCATAGGAGAAGGCGCAGGAGCAGTCGTCCTGGAAGAGCTTTCGCACGCCCGCAAACGTGGTGCTAAGATATATTGCGAAGTCAAGGGTTATGGACTTTCAAGTGATGCTTACCACGTTACCGCTCCTCCACCTTTGGGAGATGGTATATATGCTTCCATGAAAAAAGCTATGCTGCAAGCAAGGATCACACCTGCAGACGTTGACTACATCAATGCGCACGCAACAGCTACTAAGATTGGGGATGCAGCCGAAAATCATGCAATAAAGCGATTGCTACTGGGCGGTCCTGAGGATGGCAATAGTAGCTGGCAAGGAAGTATGAAAGAAACGCCCGATGCGATTAACGTCTCGAGTACTAAAGGAGCCATTGGTCATTTGCTTGGCGCTGCCGGAACTGTTGAGACCATTTTTACGATACTCGCTATGAGGGACAGTGTTGTTCCCCCGACATTAAATCTGGATAATTTGAGTGATACAGATGAATTCAGTTGTAATTATGTTCCCAAAAAGGCACAGCTAATTGATGTCCGTTACGCACTCAGTAATAGTGCAGGTTTTGGTGGCACGAACGCAACGCTATGTCTGGGACGAGATGTAGTATGATGCGAGTATCAATCGTTCACTTGTCATTCTTACTTGTAAGCCGAGAAGAGATCCATGCGCTGTTGTCTCTAACTGTACATTTATTATTTTTTGTATATAGTCTATAGATATGCTACATACGTTACCATCGCATTCATGTCGGCAATTCAACTTGAAAAATGGGACTTTTATTTGCCTTCAAACGTGCCCCCATTTTCATGACTTTAAGAACCATTTACAACTTTCATCATTCCATGGCGGCAGTAAATATTTCAGCAGTGCTATGTCATGGCCTACTAGTAGTTCTCTGTCGTTCAGAGCGCTGGATGAAGATTGAATCTCGTTATGATCTTTTGATATATCGTCGGTGTCTATGTCAGGCCACGCGTTTGAAAATACCTTCTCAATCTTATAGTTTTCCCATTGAGATCTTTTGTTCTAAAATTCTGAGACATATTCCAGGTATCTCAATTGTCTCTGATTTATGCGGGATTGGCGTGGGTATCGAAGTGAAAATATTCTTCTGGACCGCCGTCAACCGTATATGGATTAATAGAAACAGAACCGACACCTTTCTTTCGTCTGCGAACCTTTTGGGACGCCCGAGGCGATTGGAGATGTTCCCAACCCGCCCATCGCCAATACAGCTATATCCTGGCTTGACAGAGAGTCTTGCAGTCTCACATGCATCCCAGCTAGCTTCGTGCATCATCATATTGCGTCGTTGTAAATTGACGATCAATAAATGTTCTATTAACTGAAGAGATCTGCTGTAGGAGTTAGATCTAACTTGTGTTTTTGGTGCAATAATGCCTCTTGATGACTCAATAATATGGCGTAGACTTGTGTGAATAAATATTGTATACTATCTTCGGTAAGATATTAGTGAGCCGAGAGAGACTAAATCTGTATTTCCTCATTGATCCAAGGTATTCTATATCAATTATCATTAATTCGTAAGTTAAGGCGTTTCTAATTAGGTCAAATACCTCCAAAATAATTTCAGTAATCTGCGCTCCAAAACTATCGTCAGGAAGGTCATTGTTGTAGAAGTTTGCATATATATTTATAAGTCTGTCAAGACATTGGAATCGAATATGCCACGCAGTCCAATGTGCTGAGCTAGATGTTTGTTGTGTGCTTCAAATCTCGATTGTTCTGTAGTTGGTGGGCATCTAGACGTTGTAGCTCTAGAGACACCTCATGCTACTACGTAGGTGTTAGCCTCCGTACACCCGCGACTCGACAGATACTTTAGACAGCTGCAACAATCCTATATTTGGATCAAGAGCCCACTCCCTCAGCAATGGTCTGTCAGTCAGCTAAAAATGAAGACAAATAAACTTAAGTCGGCGGTACATACAAAGTACGCTCAATAAACTTCTGTCGGTCCTGGTCAATTGTGATCTCTTCCTTCCGGTCTTCTGCCGAACAAATTCTTTCGCCAGTGCCTGGACCTTGCCTCGGCATCCTCCAAAACATTGAGGTATCTGATCCCATTAACAAGTCATTTATTGCAATCAAAGCTATTTGTTTTAGAAGTGATATCGAACAGGCCAGCACAAGGAGTCTCCGATCAATCCCAACTTTTGGCGGCAGAATGGGCGACAGTAAAAGTTATAAGGTCTCAGAATGTAGTTTGTGGTATTGTTCTCTTGCGTGGCTATCGTTGCGCCCAGCTAATTTGAAAATGATTTGCAGTAGCCTTGCAGTCAAGGTAACGGCTGTGAGCGAGTGCCTTTCATGATACTGCTCGAACAATGATACTTTTGGTCTTGGCTTGTTTTCAGGAAGTCTCAGTCCGCTGAAGTCACTATGTATAAATAACAAAAGCAGCAGTCAACAATTCCTTTTAGATCCTTGGTGGAATAACCGGGAATTCTTACCAGCTGACCTCCATTATCATAAACTGGTCTTCATTGCTGACGGGATCGTTATGCACCGCGTCGTGACGAGTCGAGTTCGAGTTTCTCTTTGTCCCAACTCCATCGCGTCAAATAATTCATAGTCATCACTCCACTTTTAATCCGTGTAAACACGTCTAGCGTTGAACTGGATCATCCTAGATACCTCTGACAGTATTATGTTTGACTTGGAAAGTAGTACGTTGTCTCTATCGAGCAGTACGTCGCTACCGTCCTCGAAGCGATACACTTCGTCCCCGGCTACGTACTACAGAAAGGCGAGCAGATTCTTTCTTAACCGGCAGTTTAGGGAGGCTTACAACGTCTATCTATCGTATGGTCTTCTGGAAGCTGAAATCGAGACAGGCAGTGTTACGATGCGAAGTATATGGAAGTTATATGTGGCTCTGATCGATGCTGTCCTCAACATGGACAATGATTTACTCAAACAGCAGTTTAGCAAGGCCGAAATAGGCAAATTCGAAAAGCTCGCCCAAGGCGACATCTGGGTACATGCAGGAGGTATCTACGGTTCCTTGGGAAGTATAGATACGCAAGTTGCTCTATCTATGTATGCTTACTATTGAATATGACAAGGTAACGCCTAAAAGATTCTAATACTTGCATAGGTCACTATTGTGCGTACGACATTCCACGAGCTCAAGGAGATATATTGAGGAGTACATCGAGCTGGTACGGACAGATAATGAGAAAATGCTTCTTCGGATAATAGAGCTGTATGTTTTGGTTATATTGCCCAGGGAAAATCTCTTTTCAGAAGCGCGGGAATATATAGCAAGCAATACTCGTTTCTCGGACGAGAAGAAGCAGGACATAATCGCAGCCGTGAACAGGCTCCAGGAAGACCAGCTGAAACGCGAAGCCGAGCAAGATAAAAAGAAAAAGAAGAAGATTAAGAACAGATCGCCCAAGTCACCAGCAGAAAAGGCAGTGCTGGATAGACCGCAGTCGGAACAGCAGCAGTTGTCGCAGGTCCTGCCTGTTATCAAAATCTGGAGATACCTAAGGAGCTATCTCCGCGACCCCTCGATTATGCGGAAAGTGGCGGAATGGACGATGGCTTTGACGATTGTGGTTCTGATGCTATGCATCCCCGAGAATCAAATACTGTTGCGGCGGATTGTGATGGAAGGATGGAAGAAATTACGAAAGACAATTAAAATGGGGACATCTGTGAGCTATCTATGAAACTTTTCTCAATCAATTTTGTCACTACCGTTTTCTACTTTATGTAACACTAGAACTTTTTATCTGTACAGTATGTTTATAAACCCGCGATACCTTCGGCCACTAATGCTTGAAATTCAGCTTCCGATATACCAATTTGTAATGCCAACTCATGCAAATTTCGCACAGATCGTTTGATGTGATCTTTAATTAAAGAATTAGAATTAGTGCTCACATATTTCGTTGGTGCACCCGTAGTTTTGGCAGTCGTCGCGGCATTCCCGTCGCCAATCGCCGTCTCGACGTTCTGATACTTCTCAAAGTAGGCGTCCTCATTTACAGGTGTAACTATCGTATTCTGACTAATGTTTTGGGAGATGGTTTCATTCTTTGCTTCTTGGTCATCGACTTTATCATATCGACCCCAGTAATCGTCATCGTCATCATCGTCCTCAATATGTCCCTTCTCGGCATACGCGGTCTCAGCATCGTCGATGGATTCATACCATCCCTCGTCCAACAAAACCTGCTCCTTAGACTTCTCATCGAGAAGCACGAGTTGGTCGCCAGGTGGGACCAAACGAACTTCAAATACCAGCCATCGTGCCTCTCTAAACTCCCAGACCCAGAGAACTTCTACATGGGCGCGAGGGATCGACGTGCCAAATAGGAGGACTTCAGGATCAAGTCTTTTGAACCCGTGAACTTTTGCCCATCCTGCCGTACTACTGTGGAAACCATCCTCATCTAAGTTAGAAGAGGACACATCAAGAATCTGCTTGGTGATGTTCAGGTTCGAGTAGATTGTCTGACCAATCTCGGTCTCGTCTATCGGCTCTTGAGACGGCAAATAGTTCGACCAGCACAACAGCTTGACCCATTCGTATTCGTAGCTCTCCTTTTCATCTTTAAATTGTGATCGACTCTGTGCTTCTTCGTCGTCCAGTTCTTGCTGTAGTTGGGCCATATTTTCCTTCCCAAATACGTGAGAATTAAACATCATGCGCGCTCTGAGAAGTGGAGAAAGCATTGTTAAGAATTCCGCAGAGAGTGGTAATTGTTTCGCGGAGTTGTACTGTTCGATTGATCTGCCTTCGTCCTCATCATCCTCATTCGACGTTTGTGCCTTGGCCATTTCTAGTCTGATGGAGGAAGCATTTGTAGATGAATCAAATGGGAAGTTCGATAAAAATGAGAATAGTAGTGACTCGGCGTTTGGTAATGACGACGGAGTGGTAGATGCCATTTGTTGAGCGCGACGACGATAAAATTACCACGGTTATCTCTCTCTTAGGTACGAAATGTATCTAGCTCGTTTCGTTTTGGTTTCGATGTTTGGTCGTTACGGTCTTGAATCGATAGGTATCATGTACCTGGAGGATTGGGAGCAAAGCTCAAATAGTGCATACACTGACTGCATCACGCAAGGCACGAAGCGACATTCTATAACTGGATCGCAAATCAGCACTATTTCGTAACTTCGATTAATATTTACAAGGCTAACACAGATACTATAATTGCCTTCGATAGCGGAACATCCCAGGAATGACATTTCCAGATACAATATTGAATACCAGATTCGCGAGGTCGATAAAATGGCAGCACGCAACCCGAAGAAAAAGCCTCCTAAGACTTCATAAAATAAGGAGAATGCTAACAATAAGAAACAAATGGAGAGTAATAAGGCTCGCAGTTCAGATCCAAATATACATAAAAAAAATCATGAATAATTCAGTCGTTCAAGTTCACCTTTGTACTTTCAATTTAAAACTCATTGACCGAACCGTCTAAGTAATTTTATAACACAGTATTCTTCCAAATATATACATGAAGCAAAATCCAGATTACGAAATTAATATATATATATATATAAAAGTAGGAACGAAAAGAAAATTATGATCAGCATCATTGAAAACAAACAACTATGAGCTTAGATGTACGACCAACAAAGTAATGAGTGCAGCTCCAGACTATTTCCCTATTGCTTTTGCGTAAAGACCAATGATTGCTTAATGCTTATACATCCAAGAACCGAATATTCAATTCGATAGACATAAGTATTTAAAAGACTGGAATTGAGCAATACCATAGCAACCAAATCCAAAAGCAAACATAGCAAACATAGCATAATAGATTCTATAAATATCAACCAAAACCAACGAAAACTTTTTGCTATCTCCAACCTTTTAACAATGAAAGTTCCCATCCATTGTTTGCTGTAGGTTTACATTTAGTATCAATATTCCACTTCTATATTGAATTCTCTTCCATTTATCTATCTAAATCTAAAATAGTCAGTTATTGTCCATTATCCTGTAAAATTTGAGACTTCATCACTAACCCTCTGTTTGTTTGTGGAACTGGAGAGTACATAGTCATACCATTAATGTAAGAATACATCTGCGGTGATCCGGGAGCTCCAACGGTAGGTGTGTGTCCTCCGCCTATCATCTGAGATGGTATTGGAGAGCCTCGAAACTGCTCAGGGTATATCTGCATATTGTTCGGTGCATATCTGTAATATTGACTAGGTATCGCAGAGGCTGATAAAACGGGTGAAGATGACTGAGACGGACGGAACGCTTGGTCCATATAGGCTTGCTGATATTGCGCAGGAAGCACTGTTTGAGGAACATTCATGTTATATCTTGATGAGGCTGCTGAAGTTGAGCTGTTATTCGAATATTGCTCCGCAAGCGACATCTGATCCATTTGCATTGCTAAATAGTCTGCCCCTGATGACATTCTCGAAGACATATACTGACTATCGACAGCAGCAGATGCAGCAGTCCCTTGTGGTATTACAGGAGAATAATACGGCATCACAAGTGCAGGATTATAATCCCGATAGCCATTATTGACATTAACCATGTCATCGTTATAATCATGTTGCCTACCATGAAGATGTTGATTGTGGCTATGATTGTGATGGTGGTTTATTTTTTGATTTTGATTCGTCGGAGCTGCTGCCACATTTGTACCTGCTCGTGCAAACAAGCCAACCTCATCCATCAAACGTCTATAGCCTTGAGATGGATATACTTTCATTCTTACCAGGACATTACGAACAGCTGCAATCGACTTTTGGCGAATGTCACCTTCCAAGAATGGCGTGGTGAGAATCTTGAAAATGACAGTTGGACCATGAGCGCTATCATTAAGAATCTCTTCCAGAGCGGAATCGTCAGGCGAGAGTAGCAGTGCATCAAAAATAGCTCTATGTGCTTCCGGTTCAGCTCGATAATTCACCACCTTGAGAACAGTAAGAGAAGCCAGCTTATGAGTACAAAGTGGGACCAAATGTGGAATTAATCTTGGCGCAAGAATGCGGTGTCTATTTGGCAGTGTACATGTGTCCAGGAACCATGTCAAAAGCAACGCACCATTTGCATTTGTTGCAAGTTGTACTGCGTGTAGCGTAATCGCAGCAGCCAGAACACGTTGTTGCTCCTTATTAGCATAATGACTTTCAAGACAGGCGCGCATTGCTCGAGCACCAAATCTTCCCTGTGCTATATCCCAAAACCTGGATAGCATTGTCTCGAAAATAAAGTTGTTCCAAGGCGAGCCAAAACGTAAACAACACTGCAACACGTAATTGCCAAACTGATCGAGGAATAGATGCACAGTGTATGGTCGAAGATGGTCCGCGATGATTTGCATCTGATCAACTGTTCGAGCAACATCTATAATTTTCTGTGCTGCCCATGTACCATTTTTGTGGATTCCAAGCTGTGCTAGATATGGCGCAATCTGCAAAAGCATTTTGGTCTTGACCTCTTCAGAACAATGATCGAATAGCTTTTGAACAACTGTATTGCCCAGGTAATCACTAGAAAGTTCCGCGATCTCATCTAGCATATCTAGAGCAATCTCTTCGATTTCTGCTGAAGAGCAACTTCCGTTATCTATACGCTTTCGAATTTCTCTCAGTTTAGGAGCATCATACACTCGGTTCGGATTTGGATCAGGTAGCACAGGAAGCTCTTCAATGAAGGCTGAAAATGAGACGGCCTTCATTAAGCTTGCCTTGATAGCATCGAACTCTTCTGGATCAGCGCCGTAGTCTTTAACGATCTCCAAAATATCATCTGTCATGTCTTTAAGAACAAGCGAAGGAATTCCTGTAACTTTATCCAACTTGCTCGTATCCTTTACAGAATACCCTAGACTGTCTTTTTTACTGCTCATTGGATGCTCAGTAGAGCTGCTGGCCGCCATAGAGGGTGCTGCTGCCATAGTAATAGCAGTCGCAGCATTTAATGAAGCAGCTGTAGCCATTGTGGACGATGACGATGACGTGGATGGTGCAGCGTTTCTCGAGCCAATCAAGTCGATTTTTGCAAAACCAACCTTGATTGGACCAAATCCGGGGAATACTTCAGTACCGTTTAAGATAGACTTTGCCTGAATAGCAGCTTCTATATTAGTGTAGTTTATAAATCCGCAGCTCTTGTTGGTGAGTAGTCTGGCTGTGCTAACAGTACCGAATTGGTTAAAAATCGACTCTAGTACCGCAGCTGTTGCGGTGGGCGGGAGATTTGCCAGCCACAAGCCTCGGGAAGGACTAGCAGTTTGATCATCGATCAAATTTAAAAAAGAAGACTCTTCTGAGGATAAGGCTTCATGGTAACCGTAGGAAAAGGACGAATCTTCAGAAGGTATTTCGTGATGCGACAGGTTTTGACCGTATCTAGGCAAGTGAGATGAGTACGACTTCAACCGGCCCTGTTGAAGATCTAAAGGCGTTGCCGTGGTTCGAGATCGAGGTCGAGCATTTGCATTGCTAGACAAATTCAGGCTGTTTCCATAAGGTAAATCCATCTCGTGGTATTCGTCTATTTTCAAGAGATTTTCCAGTCCGGTATTCTTCTCCTCGTACTTTTCGGTAGCACTCACCGAATAAGAACGCAGTCTGGAAGAAAGGGATGTCGAAGCTGGAGGAGCAATAGATTGAGTCATCGAAGATGAAACGGGGAACCTTCGAGAATCTGATGAAAAATCGCTCATTTCAGAAGGCATCTGGCGACTTGGAGATGGAGTGTCTTCAAGGCCTAAATAGTCTAACGTTCGGATAGGCGAATGGTCATCAGCATGTGAAAACGAAGACTGGGCCGGGGAGGCCGGAATCTGCTGACCTGACGCAGCGAAACTGTTCGACGGAGAGGGTCTCTGAGACCAGCCATTTGAGAAAAGACTGGGCCCAAAAGCCGACAGATTAAGCGATCCTGAACGAAACCTGGAAGCTGGACCATCAGAGTGTGGTATGTTGTCGCGATCGAGATCCGAACTTGAGCTGACAGAGGTCGTAGCCGCTTTGAAGGGAGAAGAAGAATTTGTTAGCTGCGTTGGAGGTAGGAACTGGTTTGTCGAGAGTCTAGAAGGCAGTGTTCCAGCTCTTGCGCGCCTGTAGGCAGGACTTATCGACGGCTGAGTAGATGATAGCATCTCGTTGTAGCCGGACGATTGCCGCTCCATAGTAGCAGAGGAACCTGGAGATGTTAATGCTGATTGGGTCAAACCAAGCGAGCTATCACCAAATGAATCATGATCATTTTGGGAAGACGTGACAGGCGGCGAAGCAGAATCCAGAGACCACAGAAGTTCCTGAGCTTGCAGTTCACGAGTTCTGGAAATTAGCTAGAAGAATCACAACACAAATTCACACAAATTACCTTTTTGAGAAAAACCTGGAATCAAAAGACGGCGACGCAGAGCTAATACGTACACTCTGTGGTCTAGAGGATGAAAGTGAGTCGGGTGAAGAGGAAGTATCCATAGTCAAGGGAGGAGACCGATTGTGAAGGTTAGACATCCAAAAATGCCTCGATCAATTCCAGAATGACCTAACAAGATTCGTCAGCAGAGGCAAATTGATTATTAAAATTAATCACAAATAGCAGTTGAAAAACTCACTGTATTTCTGATGATATCAGAGAAGCGTGGACAATAGACAAATGAAGAAGTCGAGGAAGAAAACGGCCGGCACTACAAGGAAGCCAAAATCCACTAAGAGAAAAACAAAGAAATAAAGAAAGCCCGATGAATCAAAGACAGAAAAACACAAAGAATAGAGAATTAAATTCAATTAACGAAAAACCGATGAGAGAATTAATCAGATTAAAAAGAGAAGGAACGAACGGATTGTCGGAAAGAGGAGAAAACAGCAGACTAGATGGAGTATTGAATAACTAGTTTAGCACACAAAAGCTGCGCGTCAGCGATTAGGCACCTCTAGTTACGAGCAAAAATTTAATCAATTCGGTCCCGATGATATTACTCTGTTCAATTAATCAATGAGACAGTCTAGAATTAATAGTGCAAATAGCTGATAATGACATGCCAATAGCAGAGCAAAGTCGCGCGGAAAAAAGTTACGTTTTAATTATAGTCGTTGAGGACTTAGTGTACAAACGTTTATTCACCATTTGTAACGTATTTTTTCACACGGCTTAACTGATATCACTTTCACTTCATATTTGTACATTTTATTTTCTACTCGCATTAAATGTTTGATTTTCTTGTTCTTGATCCGAGGATCAAAAGGTTGTTTAACGGTCTTCCTACGACGTAAATCTTTGTAAATGTCGCTAGAACTTGCCTGTTTACTAAAAATATCCGTTCAACACCAATATCGCTGCGTTCAAGGAATGGTTTTGGGCATTCCCTGGCATCCTACTGTATGCCCGAGACTTAGCTCTCTCGTAATTTTTTACTCGATCTAGTCGACATTGTAGGATGTCACAGAGGGCGATCAACTGGCAATGACGATAGAAATGAAAGCTTTATTTTTAGAAATTTCATATTTTTGAGAACGAAGCCCTTAACCGGCTAGGACTTCTTACGCCATAGAAAGACAACGCTTTCTACCATTTTTTCTACACTTCAAATGCGATATGCTGATGATCCGCAATTGACCTCTGACAAAGTTCTAAAGCTCTCGTAGAAGCTGTTTGATAATTACACTAAAAGAAGTATTCAAGACACAGGATAGCAGGATCGATAAAACTGCCAGAAACGCTAGACCGTTAACGAAACCTCCCGATCTCTAAATACACGCCAAAAGCCATGGCCACATATTAGCGACAACGCCCATACTCCAACGATACTAAAAGAGAGAAACCCAATTCAATTTACTTGCAAAATATCCAATTATTCTTCGACCATGTTCCCAGGCCGGTATCCGCAAATCCACTAAATAGGCAAAAACTGCGCCAAATTGGGATTACTTCTATTCGGGATAGAACTTCCCTAAACCAGATCTAATCAGATAATTGCTGGATAATTAAGAAAGAGGGTAACTAGCCTGGACTGGTAAGTTTTCCTGCGTTTTTTTCCTGTAACTCTCAAACAAACTTGGGAAGTGTAAAAGTTCAATAAAGATAGTAAGTGCCTAGTTACATTTGCTGCTTTGAACTGAGCTGTGAAATTGTCGGCTGATGGTTGAGGAGGCTATATCTGAAGTGGTATGGATTCGTAGAAATGGTTGGGTCATTTAGTAGTAGCAGACAAAGCCAAGTTTTCCTCACTTCTCCTTAGCTCTTACACCAGCAGTTAGGCCACAGAATAGAAATATCATGGCGTCGTCTTCTCCACATCGGCCCTCCAGCGCTGGTTCAGTGGAATCGGATTCTGATTCTGGCTCCGTGTCTCCAGAAATAGATTTGCTTGTGCACAATCGTGAAAAGCGATCGACGGCTGGAAATCGGTTGCGGAATCTGCTCGATCTCGAAGACGCGCTCGAGGATGACGATATCTTTGCAGAGATTGACGAAGATGAAGATTTTATAAGCTCAGAAGAAATTGAAGATGAAGACGAAGACGATAGTGATGCGGTCGTTGCTGATGTTGAAGGCCATGACGGTGAAAGCGATCTCGCAACGACGGAGGAGCGTGCACCTAAGGTTAAGAAAACTCTACGAAAAGAAGTGGATGATCACATGGAGAGCCACAAAACTATCGAGGATGAGATGCTCAGTGACTCTGCAGAATCTAACGATAGCGTCACTGACGATGAAGACGCTGGCGAACGGGAACTGTTGCGGCAACAAAAGCTCGAGCGAACACAGAAACGAAAGCGCGAGCAGCAAAAGCAGGCTTTCCTTGCTCCGAAGAAGGTGAGAATATCCAAAGATGTTGATTACGAGAAGTCGGCGGAAGCGATAGGTCCAATTGTAGGAATGCCAAAGAAGAAGAAGCCAAAGTTGGAGGCGACGCGATCGTCTAGACGTGCCTACGCGATCGAGAACAAGAAGGCAGTGTCCAAACGACTTCAGGTACAACAGTCGAACAAGCCAACTGCTACCGCCATCGCTTCCCACGTTAAAGTAAAGCAAACGATTTCGCAGACGGATCGCCTCCTACGGGCGCAGTTGATCGAGGAAGCAAACACAAAGTCTTTGCGTATGTTTTTCGAGCAGGAGATGGTGCGAAAGCAGAACCAACGGGCGGCCATGCTGGCCGGGCGACTAGTTAAGCTTGGTCCGTTTATTCGTTTTAGAAGCTTCGCCTCCGTTGAAGAAATTAGGGAGAAAAAGGATGAAGATGCAGTGGAAGTTGTGGTTGACGGCGCAGACGATGGCACCAAGAAGAGAAAGAAGAGAAAGAGTGCAGCCGCAGCAGCCGCAGCAACAGCAGTGAATACCAGTGGAAACGATCAGGGGGAAAATCAAATTAAACGAGAAGATGAAGATTCTCAAGCAACGCTGTCTCAGGAACAGTCACAAGATCTTCCTTATGATACAGTTGTTGATGAAAGTTCTGCTCCTGACAGTAAGTCAGAATTAGATACTGCGCATATTATAGCTGCTACAGAAGCTTCTGCTGGAGATGGAGAGCAAATTGAGAAGCCTGCTATAGACGCTAATTCGGGAGCTCTTCTGCAAGTTGATTCACTGCCTGCTACAGAGCCTGTTCCAGAGCCTGCTACAGAGCCTGCTACAGAGCCTGCTACAGAGCCTGTTCCAGAGCCTGTTCCAGAGCCTGCTACAGAGCCTGCTACAGAGCCTGTTCCAGAGCCTGCTACAGAGCCTGTTCCAGAGCCTGTTCCAGAGCCTGCTACAGAGCCTGTTCCAGAGCCTGTTCCAGAGCCTGTTCCAGAGCCTGTTCCAGAGCCTGTTCCAGAGCCTGTTCCAGAGACTGTTCCAGAGCCTGTTCCAGAGCCTGTTCCAGAGACTGTTCCAGAGCCTGTTCCAGAGCCTGTTCCAGAGACTGTTCCAGAGCCTGTTCCAGAGACTGTTCCAGAGACTGTTCCAGAGACTGTTCCAGAGACTGTTCCAGAGACTGCTACAGAGACTTTTACAGAGAAGGCTACAGGAAAGGCGGAAGAATCTATGGTTGAGCAAAGTGATATTATCGAAACTGGCGCAAAATCAGAAGCATCATTGGGTCAGACGATGGAGACAATGCTAGATTTGTCGACACAGATGAATGTAAATCAAAATCCGGATGCTCAGATAGAGCAAGCAAAAGAGGAAGTGGAACAGGTCGCAGAAGATGATACAAAAGAGCCTAAGGAAGAAGAAAGAGACCATACACCTCTGCCGAAAGTAAAAGTGGCCCGTCAGTTGGTTTCGCTTGAGGACTTGGATCTGCCGAAAATTGATGTTAACACTCGCCGATCGATTCTCTTCAATTCCAACACCAGCAGTCGTCCGCATCGGCCAGTAAGACACGTATGTGCGATTACTGGACGTCCCGTCAAATTCAAAGACCCATTGACAGGTGTCAGATACGCTGATTTGGAGGCGTTTAAGATCATCAGGAGTGTGCTGAACCACAAGGCCGCTTGGTGTGCTGATATTGGTGAGGGATGCTATTATGGATGGGCGGATACCTCTGAGTTCGATGAACTGTTCTTATCAGATCCGGAAGATCCGACGGAGCAAGACCAGAAGGCTCTTAAAGAGACTTCAGAGCAACCATCGCAAGCTCCGACTTCGGCACCAGTTGAGGACACCAAAGTGGAGGTGCAAGCGGACAGTGGAGACGCAACCGGATAGCAGAGCACAGATAATGAACTAACTGAAATTTGACTGTGAGTCACCATTGTATAATATCTACTGCATAATCAGTTCTGCTGTCGGAAGCATTTTATTGGCGTTATAAAATTCCAAAATTCATCAAGAATATCATTCTCAGGAAAGTGTTTCTTAAAATGGTAATCCCTTAATCATTGTTGACGGTGCCGTTTATTCACGAATGACAGCCAGAATCGGTAACGTTTGCAATTTGATTTTTTTTCTCCAAATGAGTTTGTTAAAAGAGGATCTTAAGGCTGGTAAGGCTTTAAACTGCGAAGGAAGTCCGGGTAGAACGGGCTTAAAGCCAGAATATTCAAACAAAACATTCGATAGACAAAAGATCCTTTCTTGTAGACCTGTAATCTTCTCCGGCTCTCACTAACCTAGACCTACAGGTTTACACATACATTCATTTACGCACGTGTTTCATTTCCACAAAATCCACGCAATTTCGGGTTCAGACTGCCTTGAATTTCTTCGTCGAGGCGTACTCGGTCAAGATGCGCAAGCTTCGAAAGCCTCGATGCCAGCTCATCAGTTTCGTGCGCGTTTAGATTGACAATCTGGCGCGGCAGGGTAGCGAAATATAGCGATTTGTGTTAGCGTAATATTTTTTAAACGAACATAAACTCTTTGTGCAGCTAGACAAGCGAACAAAGTCACCCGGCCAGCGTATGACTTTTACTGTTTCCGGACCACCCTCTCTCTACGGTAAGCGGCACTCGTTCTTGCTACAACGGATGGAATAGGCCTGAATCTATATATACCAAAACTCTTCTCGTCACTGGATATTCACCTCATTTATATTATATATTTTTGTATACAAGTTCATCCCGACGCTCTTTCATTCCAGTGATTTAGGATCGCTACCATGTCGTTTCTTCCCTACTGGTAAGTACCGAGCAGTTTAGACTTGATTATTGCGTCAGATCTTGGTTTCTCCGGATCCGGTCTTTGTTCTCTCATGGGACACAACAGCTGATCGGTGTTTTCTTCTAGTACTTTCTGCGACAAGCAGCTCACAATCCCAAACAACAGTCTATACTGTTCAGAGAAGTGCCGAAGACGGGATCAGAAGGCGCTTAAGCGAATTCCGTCAGGTCTGGGCATGACCGTTGCGGGGTACAGTCCAGAAAGTAGTGGCTCATTGACTTCGCCCGGACATCATAAAATCAGCAGCACGTCGCATGACGAATATAGCGAAGAAACGCAAGCGGCGGAGATCAACGACGGCATAATTTCGCCAGCGTGTCTGCCGTCGAGCCGAACCTTTGTTCCTCGTTCGATCTCGCCTTCTGACTCGGACTACTTTGGTCGAACATACCGATCCAAAAGCTACTCGTCGCTGGGGGCGCTTCATAACGGATCAGGGTCGAACCTGCCGGTTACTCCAACTCTGGGCGGTCACAATCTGTCGTCAGTGCCGTCAGTGTCATCCGCGATCTCACTGTTGAATCTGTCATCTGTCAACACAAGGCCAACGACTCCTCTTTCTGCGTCCGCTTCTACAACCTCGCTGAGATACGGCACCGCGCCGATGATGCAGATGTCTACTGCCGGCAGGGCTATTCACCCCAATTCTATCTACTCGTCGTCTCCGCGCTCAGTCGATCTCGTGGCGCCGTCGATATGCCGTACCGATGGTGCTGAGTACAATATGACCGGCTGCGGGAAGATGTCCAGGCGGACCAACGAAAAAGAAAACAAGAACCACCAGCCAAAGATGTACGATATGCCTTTATTCAGCAAGTCAAAGGTTGTTGCTCACGACAGTGACCTAGGTGGATCGACAGTTACTGAGAAGAAGGGCCACTTGAAAAAGTTGTTTTACTTTAACGAGATGCAAAGTAGCTAGAATCATCACTGCTGCGTCTCATAATCATTTCTATAGAGTCTCCATCACGCTTCACTATGCTATATTTTGGTATCTAGGATCTATTTTCGTGTTTTATTTATTGCCAAAGGAATTGGAATTGAAAATGGCGCATTGGGTATTTGATTTCGCAAATATATCTCATCTTTTAAATCTGTTTATTATCTACCTTAAGTTACCATATTCATATATTTGTGAACCTTCTGTATAAAAAATAAATGTACACTGAACATGACCACTTTCATTCACATGCTCCAAACAAATAATCTAGCGTCACCACCTAAATAGAACATTCCAATCAGTCTTCTTTCGTGAAAAAATCAATCAGAACATGGAAGTTCGTAACATTATTGACACAATTCAACCCACTGAGATGAGAACTCACTACACATCACACATCTAAATCTTTTCAAGTCATCCGCCACCAGGCAAACTCAATAAAAAGATAGAATAGCCCTTAATAGGGCGAAATCAAAAATTTTAAAGCCCAGACTACCCGAAGATAGTTGGCAATCGCGAGCATGGAGCTTCATTCCATCACTTAAAAGAAAATGAAAATCCACTCGAGACGCGCTGTGTAATGCGTTCCCCACGATCAGTTATCGAGAATTTTTGAGCTCCGATAACGCTTTCAGGTAAGTATGAAAAAAAAAAGAAGAAAAGAAAAATGAAAAAACATGGACGGCAGCCTCTTCTTATAGTGGATCAGACGACCTCCTTTGGCTACTTGTTAGGGTTCGCAGGCTCACAGGGCACACATTTGGTAGGGTTTAGTATGTATTTCTGCTTAGCAGCCAATTACGCGGAAGATCTAGCGTTAGGGTTTGTTCTCGTGTCACAGCCACAAATACATATCACTAGCCGCTAATTGGATTCAGAGTTGTGCCACTATTGCACGTGATTGATGTGCTGTCGCAGGGTAGGAAGGCCGCGTCCCTCGCACTGGCTTGGGTATCGCAGCGATCTTCATTCAGCAGGCATTTACTCTAGGTTTTCGGGTATTTTAAATCTTAAGTTTATGGTGATAATTTTCAATATAATTGCATTCGTAGAGGGGCCAGCTGAGAATCAGAACAATATATATAACTGAAGGTTTGATCTGTCATAACAAGTGGATTAGAGGTGTAACTTGGGCGTATCTTCATGAAGCGGGTTAAGGGTTGTTGTCTTGCATTGGCTAAACGCATAATCTACGTTTCCTTTACTCATCAAAATCTATGCTCGACCACTGACATATTGCGGCCTCACGGTATTGTGGACACGGGTTTGTAGAAACAGGAGAGCGAATTGTTCGCGGTGTTTGAGCGAGAACTGGAAATGTCATAACTAGATATCGAGTAAGGAGGGTAATATATTAAATATAACGAAAGTTTATTGGCCGTTTCGTTATATGCAGCGCCAAATCATTCCTTTATATCGAGACGACACTGGTGTGGGTATTTGCTAACAACTAACATAAAGATCATTGAAAACCAAAGGAAATTTTGTAGAAAACAGGCTTCTACTGACTTCTGGTTGCAAATAGTTGGATTGTTCTTTGCTGGCAGACTTTCTCTCCTCTTGGTATTTGCAAATATATGGTTCCAGTCAGTAGTAGTAGGACTCAATTGGTGTTTAGGTGCCAATACGACAAAGACTACTATATAGATCTCTCCAATTCATGAGATCTTGGAGCTTCAAGGATCGCAGCGCGCACACACCATGTCCCTCTTACAGGACTTGAAGTATGTAATCGTGTAGGCAACACACATTGCCTTGTTAGTTGGTAGTTGTTTAATAATCAATAGCTAACGGAATTACAGTTTTGTAATCTACAATCTCCGCACCAACTACCTTACCAAAATCCACGATGGTGCAGGTGAGAGGGTGATTCACGTGTCCAAGGAGCTTGTGGACTCAGTCAGCGTTCCAGGATACCCTCTTCCTTGGGTTCCGGAGTACGAGTACTCTCCGCCGATCCCTTCGATTGTGGACCCTGCCGAACGACACAACAGTAGTAACAAAGGCACTGCTGGTCGCAGCGCCAACACCAACAATGACAGATTTTACAGTCGGACGCGTGGCGAGCAGCCTCGCGATCGGGATGCTGTGTTCTGGGAAGAAGGCGACGATGAATATCTTAACGTGAAGCCATCAAATAGCCGCAACCGCCGCAGAAATAAAAATATCGCTAAGAACAAAGATGATGTAGAGCGGCTACTGGTCGATAGCTCTGACTCTGATTTTGACGACGGCTCTGACTATGAGGAGGATGAGGTTGATGAAGAGAACGAGGACGGGGACGAGGACGAAGAACAGACGGAAGATGGAGAGCGACACAGCACCGATATGAAACATACAGACAGCTTTGACCTTGAGGACGAGGAAGATGAGATGGGTATCGAGCATTTGCAACGGGCTGCGCGTAATATCAAGTTCTCGAAAATGCCTGTCCGCGCAAAGGACCTCATTCCAGACGTTGACCAAATGCTGTCTACGTACATACAAACAAGCAAACGGAGAAGCAATGCTCCCCTTGCTGCACACAGCAAATACGACACTACTAAGGGAAGAAAAAATAAGGTTGGATGGGATAATACTGCGACAGACCATATTGGCCTCGCTGGAAAAGCAGATAGTAGGCACGGTACCACATTTTTGCAGTCTTCTTCTTACAAACGGGGGTTGTCGTTTGAAAAGAGATTGCCTGCTGCTTGGAGTCAAATATCCATGGAGTCGCTTGCCGACGGAGCTGCACTGAACAATAATGACATTCATTCTACGCTCGTTCCGGCTCCAGATCTGCAGGATGATTCCGAAAAGGATGACGATGACTCTGGCAACAAGCTGGAAGAAGAGAGCCCTAAAGTAGATGCTGAAACTGTCATTCCAGAAGAAGAGGTATTTGAGCTCGGCGAGCTGAAGAGCCTTGATAAACTGCCAAAGCTTCCTCTGACATTGTCTCGATTAACGGAACTGATCAAGCTGAGCCAGTTGAAAGTTGAGAATCCTTTCCAGAAATTTGCTTCGGCTTCTGGCGAGGGCGAATTACATCCTCTTGCGCTCAAGATATATCGTCCTTCCAGTGACACTCCGCGGGTGCCATTTGAAGCAATTGTAAAAAGCTATGTGACCGTAGCCGAGACGATTGGATTTGCGCTATACCGTTACTGGGAGGAAAAGCGCACGCCCGAGTTCTCAGAAGAGAAGGGCGAGTATGATCTTAACAACTGGACACTTCGGATAATCGAAGAAGACGGCGAGCCGGATCTGGATTTTCCTGCTCTTGATAGAAAAAGGATTATTTCGGCTTTTAGTTTTGATGAATTTGCATTGGTGGAGGCGTGAAGCACATATATTTTTTTGTACGATCACTTATTGTCTTCGTTTCGGTTGGTTTCAAGATTGTTTATTATTTATTGGTTGGCTGTTTAGTTTTGGCACTATCGTATTGTATGATTTGTATTTTATTTCAATTAGTGGGTGTTACATACCAATTCATCAAGAAAAGTATGTGCGTAGGAAAGACTGCTGTTTCCTTTATCAGTCAGATTGGTCCTGCGGGACGATTGCTCACCACCAGTTTATATTATGTACCAACTAAAGTGAGCTAACGTCCCAAATTTCACCACAACATTGTGCCGCCGACTATTTGAACACAGTTTCTTAATCAATTGTAAAGCCAAATAAATAGAATCTGAAGGTCAGATGAAAGGCTACTCCGGTCTACATCGAATCAACCGAAACTACAAGAAGATTATTAGACATGCCATCGGACTATAGCTCAGCGCAATCCTCTTTCAGCGTCGATGAGAACAGCAGCGGCTACGGCTTGCTAAACGCGCGCATGATCAGTATCAATAGTAGAATGAGACATTTCCTGCAAGTTGCCATAAAATACGGCAAGTTGGATCGGCTGTGGAAGTGGCGGATGGGCGATGTGCAAGTTGAAGGGAGTGGACGCAGAATAGGTTGCGAGAACTTGACTGCGATTGGTAAGATTCTACTTGCAAGTACATAAAACAAATAACTAACTCAGATTATAGACTGGATAGAGGAATACGGCAAAGAGCGAACTCGAATAAAGCGTCAGCAGTCGCAGGGGAGAGTTTCCTTCCGGCTTCAGCAACTCCGCGAGTCTACTCAATTGTGGTTAGTTCTTGTTGGTGTCGGGATGTGCTCTGGACTATTGGCAGCTACAATAGACATTGTTGCTAACTGGCTTGGCGACTTGAAATTTGGCTATTGCTCAACAGGATTTTATCTAAATAAGGATTTTTGCTGCTGGGGTTTAGAGGATGGAAAACAATGCACCGATTGGAAATCATGGCCAGTTGCATTACATAGCAGCAGCTCCGCGAGCCAATACATACTCTCGTATATTTTTTATGTCATCTATGCTTGCATTTTTGGTACGGCAGCATCCTTTCTAGTGCTTGAGTACGCACCATACGCTTCTCAGAGTGGTATTCCAGAAATGAAAACGATCTTAAGCGGATTTAACATACCCGGGTTTATGGGGTTTTGGACACTCATTATCAAGTCTCTGTCGCTCTGCTTGGCAGCGGCGTCCGCATTGTGGCTTGGGAAGGAAGGTCCGCTTGTGCATGTCGCATGTTGTTGTGCGAACATCGCGATGCGGTCGCATACATTTCTGCGAGAGAACGAGGCAAGGAAACGCGAGATCTTCTCTGCTGCCGCTGCAGCAGGCATTACGGTTGCATTTGGGTCTCCTGTTGGTGGAGTCTTGTTTTCGCTTGAACAGGTATCGTACTACTTTCCTGATCGGACAATGTGGCAGAGCTTTGTGTGCGCGATGGTAGGATCAGTTGTAATTCAGGTAAGATTTTGTACGAAGACTGATTTCATCTTCTACCATTGCATCTAACTCGTGCTATAGATTGTGAATCCTTTTAGAACCTTTAAGCTAGTGCTGTTTCAAGTGATCGACAGCCGACCATGGCATAAGTTCGAGCTGATACCGTTTGTATTTATTGGGATTCTTGGTGGAATATATGGGGGGCTTTTTATAAAGATGAGCATGTGGACTGCGCGATGGCGGACTAGAAACCGAGTGCGAAATCACCCGCTTCTAGAGGTGATGGTGCTTAGCCTAGTAACAGGCATCGTCAACTTTCCTAATGTGTTGACTCGACTACAGAATAATGTTCTTATGTTTCACCTCCTCCAGGAATGCGAGAGCACAAGCATTACTGAGCTGTGTGGCAACAAGTCTGCGACAATATATATGCTGTTTGGCGTTTGCGTGATTGGATTCTTTCTGACTGCCTATACGTTTGGCGTAAACATCCCTTCCGGTGTCCTGATGCCGTCTATGATCCTTGGGGCCTCGTACGGTCGAATAGTGGGACTCGTCATGCAGAGCTTTCAGCATCGATATCCCGACTTTTTCTTGTTTGCCGGTGGTGTGTGCCATCCGGACGAGGAATGTATCACGCCTGGTGTATATGCGGTGATTGGTGCAGCTTCTGCACTCAGTGGGGTGACACGACTGACAGTATCTGTCGTTGTCATTCTGTTCGAGCTGACGGGAGCGCTGACATACGTGTTGCCAATTATGATTGCCGTGATGGTTGCGAAATGGACAGGTGATGCGGTTAATGATAAGCAAGGAATTTATGATGCGTGGATTCGCTTCAGAGAGTATCCCTTTCTTACGGATACGGTAGCTGCTAGCGAGAAGCTGCCAGATATGACAATTGGAGAGTTTATGGAAAATAAATATCCAAATAGGGAGCTTGTATGTATGCCTACCCATGGACTGTCACTGGGTGGAGTTGAGAGTATGCTTCATGATTATCTCTATCGAGGTTTTCCGGTGACAGATGATGGTGTATTGATTGGATATATGCCGCGAGAACGATTGCTGCCTGCGATTGAGTTGGCGCGAACTTTCCAGGGGTTTTCAGACATCTCGCCGTGCGTGTTAGGTGGGTCTATGGTGTCCTCATTGCCTGTAGCTTCTACTTCGCTTGAGTCTCATCAATGGGCAGAGCGGGAGGCTGTCGATATGCGACCGTGGGTAGACTATACGGTCGTAACCGTCAATCATCGGACGAGCGTTCGTCTAGTGGTAAACATGTTTCAGACACTGGGTATGCGCATATTGCTGCTAAAGCGACGTGGACAGGTTTGTGGAGTGATTACACGGAAGGATATTTGTGGAATTACAGACTAGACGAATGACTCCTGTTATCAAGGAGCAATAGAGCAATAGAGCATGAAGAAATTTAGATAGAAAAGGTTAGGTGTAGGAATGGTCGAACGGTTCCCATGGAAACAGATATTAAATGTCACGTGCATAGTGAGTTTCTTTGTTTTTTGTACCGGTGCGTCTTGAGCCTGGCGACCTCTTGTTCTCGGGACAAGACGTCAACCGGAGATATAAAGGAGGTTGAATATGGAGAATGAAGGTTCTTCACAAAGTTTTTCGACAGAATTGCCTGCTCGAGATATCTTGAGATTATTCCTCCCTGTTATCTTATCGGACATTATTCACGAGCTCTACTAATGGCGTACGTGGACCATCAGGACCTTCAGCAGCTCGAACAGCGGATAGGGCTGATGACAAAGCTGTTGATTGGTCAGCTTATCTGTATGCTAGCTATTATGTGCGCGTTAGTTCACGACTGGATGTCGTCCCCGTATCGCGTCCTCGACGACGAGAGCTATATTCCTCTGCCAGATCACCCTCGACGTTCTTTTGATGATTTTCGCGGGTGGCGTCGCTGTAGCAAGTAGCAATGCTGCGATATTGAGAGCATTCAGTAGGACTACGGATTGGGAGTACTTCTCTTGTTATGTTGCGTATGTTTTGTAAATATAATAAAAATAATGCTCTTACTAGAGTTCTGGAATCTAATGAAATATGTATAATGCAAGCTATTTAATTTATGTTTCTTTTCACTGAGGGTTTTCTGAACTTACTTCGTGAGCATCTAAGCTCAATCATTAGTCGAGCCTAGAGGTCTATAATATTTGAACTAGGATCTATATCCATATCAGCTTGACTTTTCAACCAGCTTGATTTATAATCCTAGATTAACTGTAATGGATATAAATCTTTGGAGGGCTTTAAGAAGATCCATATGCTCATCTCGACTTCCTGAGACCCGGCAGGATCTGTCCTAAGGCCAACTAGCCGTACTTTCAATTAAATTTGTAAAACCGTGATTGCAGTTGGATTCGCATCTAATAATCTAGAAACCTGTGTATGTAGTAATGCAAAACAAAGCAGCAGTGATCACATTAAAATTGCTGCTATATAATTGATATTCTTGAGAATTTTCTCTCTCTTTTCCGCACATTCTGATGCATATCTTACGCAAATGTACGTTGAGTATTGTATATTGTGGCTTTTTTGAAGATACACATCGTCATGGGAATATACGTTATTCTTATCAAATGTAGTTTGCAGACGCCTATGGTATGCTCAAGTTCAAATTTATCATATCTTCATGACATTGTCTAATTATCAATATCCCGCGAAGTACCATGATCCAACGGAAGCCATTCTTATGTTTGCTTGGCGAACATGCTCTGTCTACGGGCATTATCATGTCATCTTGTCGTAACGGTTCATTAGAGTTTGATTTTTTTAATATCGAATTTCTTTTCACTAAATCACCTAGTGCTATCGAATTTGAACCTGGACATCTTACATCTCCAAAGATCAGGAGTAGTAGACGAGTTGAATACATTCATTTGCCTTGCCAAAGAAGTTGCTTCAATAAAGAAAGGTTTAATAAGATTCCGCCGTATTCTTACTTCGCACTATAAGAGACTTTTGAGTAGTCAGAATCATAGGACTTCTTAATCTTACTCTGTCGATAATCAGCGATCTAATATCCAACCTTGCATTGGCTGGTCAATCCGAATTGCCTACACATACTTGCACAGAGAGAGATCTTAGGAAGGCCTGCTCAAACTGCTCATCTGCATGACTGGCCAATAACCAAATGAAGAAGGCAGGACTTTTGTGAAGCTGAATTTATTGATTGAAGTGAACGCTTACAAATCGAGTTATATTCCGCTTCTATCCAAAATTGCTGACAAATCTAATAACCACATCTATTGTGCAATCTACCTTAAGATGCAATCGTTTATGTGTTTGCCAAGGTCAAGCTGTATTTGCAAATGGTATTTAGCAGCCATTTTCAGGGGCTAAGATCGCGTCGTTGCCAACTTACATACAGTCAAGTCTCGATATAACGAAAATCGATATAACGAAATACGTGTAAAATGGACGAGCGATAACTCGACCGGATGGAGCGATTCACAATTGAATCAATAAGGAGGGTAATATATTAGATATAACGAAACAGGCAATGTTCGTTATACCCACGCCAAATCATATCGTTATATCGAGACTCGACTGTAGTGGGGAACTAGTTACCTGATTGATGTTACCCTGCCCAGAATTTACCCTCTTATCTGTCATTTGCTAAACTAACCTCCACTGATAAGGTTATCAAAACTCACGCAACATCCCAGGCACGCATCTCCGTACTACGTAACATTACAATATGTTTGGCTATTTCAAATACAAACGAACTATGTGAGTAATGTACCAAGTGCCAAGGACCCTGTTCCCCTGAGCGATCATTGTACCTACCAGAACTAGCATTTGTGTGATGATGACAGCAAGAAGTCTATTCTCGTGCTGTCTCGTGCAACGTGGGCACTGTGGCCGTGCATTCGACGGCAGTTGTAATGCCGCTGCGGTTGCCTTCGATTACCGCGCTTGTTTTGTAACCTTGGGTGTTCAGGGTCTATCGGGTTTTGTTGAATTTAGTTGTTGTGCTGACGATTAGTGCTGCTAAGCAGAAGGAGAGAGAGGATAAGATTGCAGACCTGCAGCCGACGTATGGGTCGCCGCTAACTGTCGCAGAGACCGATATCATGCGAACGCCAGTCGAGACGCTCGTCAAGAAGGTACACGAGAGCGCTGTCGCGCCAATTGATATTCTGCACGCCTACGGTAAGCGTACGTTGGCGGCGCACGCAGCTACGAATTGCCTGACAGAGATCATGTTCAAAGAGGCCGAGAAGCAGGCGGCAGTATGTGACCGTCAGGGACCACTATCTGGTATCCCGGTCTCGTTCAAGGACACCGTTTCGTTCAAGGGCACCGACTCGACGCTTGGAATCGCTATGCATGCGTTCAAGCCACTCGGCTGGGACGCGCCGATTGTGTCCCTACTCCGTGACGCCGGAGCACTGCCGTATACCAAGACCAACATCCCGATGACTTTGCTGTCGTACGAGTCTTACAATAACATCTGGGGCCGGTCCGAGAACCCCCACGTTAAGGGCTACACTCCCGGTGGATCTACTGGCGGAGAGGGAGCCCTACTCGCGTACGGCGGTGGCCGCGTCGGAATGGGCACCGATATTGCTGGCTCAGTCCGTATTCCATCCCATTTCTGCGGACTATACACTGTCCGGTCCTCCTTTGGCCGAATCCCGCGTGCGGGAAACACTTCGCCAACTCGCGGACAGGAGGGAATTGTGTCCATCTATTCGCCTATGGCGCGCGAGTTTGACGATTTGAAGTACATGTTCAAGGTCATTATCGACATGAAGCCTTGGAATTATGACTACACTGTGCACCCGATCCCCTGGCGCGAGGTCGAGCTACCTGCGAAGCTCAGAATCGGTGTCATGGCCGACGACGGCCTCGTCACGCCGTCTCCGGCTTGCGCACGCGCCCTGCAGCTTTCTGTTGACGCTATGCGCAAGGCAGGCCACGAGATTGTGGAGTACATGCCGCCATCGCCCGCTGAGGCGCTGCGCATCGCCACGCACATCGTCGTCTCGGATGGAGGAAAGACCGCGAAGTCCCAGATCGCGTCCTACGAGCCGTATGACAAGGGAGTGACCAAGTTTTTCCGTATCGCAGCCCTGCCGCGCTGGATCAAAAAGATCTGGGCCTGGTTTTACTTGCATGTCAAGAAGGACCCGGTCACGGCAGACCTACTCCGTACCTGGGGAGAAAAAACGATGGTCGAGCATTACAACCTGGTGCAGGACCGTGAGATGTACCGAACCAAGTTTTTCCGACACTGGAAGGACTCTGGAATTGACTTTTTGCTAACCGTCCCGCATCCCACCCCGGCTCTGCCTCACAATGGTATGTTCAACGCGTTCGCCGCGGTCGGCTACGCGACTTTGTTCAACCTGGTCGACCATTCCGCCGGAGTCATCCCGGTCACCAAGGTCGACAAGGACCTCGACGCCCTGCCCGCTGACTTTAATCCCAAGAAGCTCAACTACGTCGCCCGCGGCGCGTATAAAAACTACGATGCAACCAAGATGCACGGTTTGCCCGTCGGAGTCCAGGTGGTCGGTGGCCGTCTTGAGGAAGAGAAGGTCCTCAAGGGCATGGAGGTCCTTATCGCGGCTCTCAAGGACATTGGCGTCGAGTATTCTCTTCTTAATCCCGTCTAAATAGTTAGAGCACTAGTAATGATTATTGTTAATCTTTGCTTTACATCCTACATCTCACCTTTTTTATAAGCGATTCTTTACTTTACTAGAAGCTTGAACACATAACGCTACAAAACCATCCAAAAGTGTGTATTGGCATGCTTGTGTTCAGCTCATACACTCAGCTCTTCTTTGCTGTGCAGGAACCTGAGGATAACATTTTATCTTCGCGACCATCCACGCCGTTCAATTTACGTTTATCCGTAGCTCTGTAGAGTGAAATACTGTGCTCAATTTAGCAGTGCCCGGAATTTTATTTGATAACCTCGTTAACCTGTACTGTATCCAAGCGTTAAGCTCACGCTGCAGGATACTTCTCGATGTCAACTATCTGACCAACACAAAACACTGCCGTGGCGGTGCGCTTCGAGGACTAGCAACTTGACTTTCTGTTTATGATCTTTTTGAAAGCAACCTTACAAAATGTTATTTCTTGCTGTGGGCACACTACGAAAGAGATGCTTTGAAAGTGGTGAGGACCATTTATACATAGCCGAGTGTTCACGATGGTAGTTGTTGATATCGTCTGTGAGCCCTGAAAGCCTGATTACAGTCTGTCCAGCGATGTGTTTTGGAAGTTATTAAATGTACTTGCAAGAATTCTTTATCGAAATTCCATTTGAGATCTTTTATCTTTCCGGCCTATCGCAAACCGTTGACGGATATGGTCAAGAACTACTGATATAGTACACCGATTTACTCAGTTTCAGCTATCAATGCTATTTTCACAATGAACTTGCTTTGTATGTTCCAATCTATCTGGCAGCATGTTTTACCAAGTTCGACACTCAAAGCTGGCTATTCGCAAGCATGGCAGATTCAAAACTTAAAACAGCTATACTCATGGGATACTTGTCATTGCTTCGGCTTCCGCAAGACATCGGCGAGTTCAAGCCGCACAGCAGGGTAATAGAAACTCCCAACCGGGGTCATCGCGAAAAAATCTTTGATCGAACAATACTGCCCTGCACGAGATTTCCTGCCATCCGAGTGCTGCTTTGTTAATAGCGCATTGATTAAGCATCCCCATGGCAGGCAAAGTAAATATGAATGTTCCTGCTAAGCCAAAGGTGAAAACTACCTCCTCCGCATCCGCATCAGCATCGTCCACGGCCGTCGCCTCGACTAGCGCAAAAGACCTGCAATCTCTTTATATCGTCCGGCCAGCTCCTCCTACTCTCGAAAATGAGATTCGGATCAGCCCCGCCGTTATGAAAAAGCACGGTCTCGTGCCACGAGATCTCGTTCGAATTTACAAAATGGGTGACCGGGGAGGGGTCGGCCGTGTCAGCACTTGGCTGCCAGGCTGGGAGACTGGTGACGACGTTGTTCAGGTCTCGAAAGGCCTCAGAGACCTTGCTGCCGTCCTTCTTGGAGATAGAATCAGGGTTGAGAAACTCAGTAGCTCCATCCCAGATGCCGAATTTGTGTCTGTTGCCGTTATCGACGTCGATACTGCGATCTCTGTCGATGACGGCACGTCAGATCCCGAGCAAGACATTGACAAAATTACTCTTCTTCTAAGTATGTATTCTGAAAAGCTTCTTTTACCAACCACTAACATAGTAGGATCTCTCAAGTTTGTATCACCGAATCAAACCATCTCACCCACCCCTGGCCGCTCAATCAAAGTCGAGTCCATCAACCCCTCGTCCCTTTCGCTGCTGTACAAAGTTACCCCGAACACTAACCTGATCATCAATCCGTCTTCGTCCTCCCTGAACGCAGAAGCATACTCACTTCTCGGCGGCCTTTCGAAAGAGATTGCTCTTCTTCGCAGATCAGTCGAGCTCCCTCTCTCGAATCCCGAGATCTTCACCAAATTTGGCATCTCGCCTCCCCACGGTTTTCTTCTACATGGACCATCTGGTGTAGGCAAGACTCTGCTCTTGCAAGCTGTTTCTCAAGCTACAGATGCTCATATTCTCCGTATTTCCGGACCTTCGATCGTTGGAAAATATCTCGGTGATACGGAAAATGCACTTCGCAAGATCTTCGATGAAGCCCTCCTCTATCAGCCTAGCGTGATCATCATCGATGAAATCGACACACTGGCCCCCAAGCGCGATTCCGACGACTCCAGCGGGCTCGAGGGCCGCGTCGTAGCAACCCTTATTTCTCTCTTTGATACTCTTGTCTCCCGTGAAGATTCCAGAGTTGTCGTTCTTGCGGCTACGAACAGAATTGGTTCCCTCGACGCTGCCCTCCGAAGACCCGGCAGGTTCGAGAAAGAGATCGAGCTCAAAATTCCCGACGTTGAGGCTCGTACGGAAATTCTATGTATCCTACTTGCTAAAATCCCACATGCGCTCGGTGACGATGGTATTGTTCGCCTAGGTGCCCGCACACACGGCTTCGTGGGCTCAGACCTAGCTGCTCTCTGCAGAGAGGCAGTAATGGCCACCATCGACCGTGGCATCGAGAAAATTCTTCGAACCGAGGACCTCGTCGTCGAACAGCAGGATATCGAGGCAGCAATGCTGGCAGTCAGACCTAGTGCCATGCGAGAGATCTTTCTTGAAACTCCAAAGGTCAACTGGCACGATATCGGCGGCCAGGAAGAAGTCAAACAGAAACTCAAAGAAGCCGTTCAGTGGCCGCTCACCCATCCAGAGTCTTTCGTCCGCCTAGGTATCTCACCTCCAAAGGGTATCCTGCTATATGGACCTCCTGGATGCTCCAAAACTCTCACAGCAAAAGCCCTCGCAACCGAGGCCGGTCTTAATTTCCTAGCTGTTAAGGGTCCCGAATTGTTCAACAAGTATGTTGGGGAGTCAGAGCGTGCTGTCCGAGAAATCTTCCGTAAGGCCCGCAACGCAAGTCCCAGTATTATTTTTTTTGACGAAATCGACGCACTTAGCACCGCTCGAGGTGGTTCCGACTCTGGTGGTGGAGATCGTGTCCTGACCAGTATGTTGACAGAAATGGATGGCATAGAAGGCCGTGGCAACGTAGTCGTGCTCGCCGCTACAAATCGACCGGAGATAATTGATCCTGCACTCATGCGCCCTGGTCGATTAGACCGTATTCTATATGTCGGTCCACCAGATCTTGAAGCTCGGCGCCAAATTTTTAAGATTCAGTTCAGCAAAATGAGCATAGATGAAGACGTTGATCTGGATCATCTTGCCAACGTCACCGACGGTTGCTCCGGAGCGGAAATAGTATCAATCTGCCAAGAAGCAGGTCTCTTTGCAATGAATGAAGATATCGATGCTGTAAAGATACGCATACGGCATTTTGACAGAGCAGTCCAAGAGCTGCACAGAAGCATCACACCTGAAATGCTGCATTATTACGAATCATTCAAGTTATCTGGAGTCACAAAGCATAGATGACTGGGGAGTAAAATATAGGATAATAAAAGAGAGCATAGAAAACGTCGCCATTAGAAAGCAAGGCTCTCAGGCTAATATATATAGAGGAAACTTACACTGTACATAATTCGACGGTATCTAGCACAACTGATCAACGCTTACTTACTATGAACAAGTTTTCCATCAATCCAGACTTTTCGCGTATTTCTATCATCTCCATTATACAGCCATTTCGCCACCAAATCTTCGTGCTTTTCCATTTCCCATGAAAACAAATCTACAGGAGAGTCCTGTTCAATAAGGGAGATCTGCTGAGCATCCCATTTCTTTCCAGGTAAAAAATTTCCTACAATTTTCTCCAGGCCACATACGTGGGCACCTCCAAGGGTTGCGAGATAGAGTGCTTCATCAATCGACAACTTATGGGATTGATCACCTCTCATAGATAGATGTCGAGAAACTAACAGTGCCTGTCGTGCGGTGTGCAAAATGCTTGGACTGAATCCTCCGGAGACGTCTGTACCCAAGCCAACCTTCACTCCAGCGTTCATCATCCATTTCACTCGCATCTCACCGGAAGTGAGTGCTGAGTTTGAGGCCGGACAATGTGCTACTCCGGCTCCTCTCTTAGCAATCAGATCTCGTTCTTCCGTACTTAAGTGAATAGCATGACCAAGGATCGTCCGATCATGCAAGAGTCCGCAATAATCATAAACGCCGGCATAGCTAGAGGCGTAGGGATGCATGTCTTTCACAAGCTCTACCTCGTTGGTATTCTCTGCAATATGTGTCTGCACCGGCAGATTCTTCTCTTTCGACAGCGCACCCAGCCACTCCATAAGTTCTTTCGTGCAGCTCGCAGCAAATCGAGGTGTCAGAATCGGGGTAACGGTTTTGTACCCTGGATCAATTGACGAAATGTGATTGATAACTTCGAAGGTAGCCTTTTGTGCCGCCTCTGTAGATTCGTCGCAGTAATAATCAGGGCTGTTGCTATCCATGCAGCATCTGCCTATGAACGCCCTTTGACCAGATTTCAGCGCAATGTCGGCTAACAAATTGGTAGCAGGAACATGCACAGTGGCGTAATAAGCAGCGGTCGTGGTACCGTTACTCAAAGTTCTCTGGATTACTCTTTGGTAAACATCTTTTGCGACTTCCATGTCTTTGTAAGAAGACTCGAGAGGGAAAGTGTAGTTTTGCAGCCAATCAAGCAGCGTCGTTTTCCCAAACAGCCCAGCATTCGGGTATTGCGGCGCATGGATGTGTGTATCGAAGAATCCCGGCGTGAAGAACGAGCCCGCAGAAAGCGACACAACAGCATAACTAGATGAATCTGTCCAGCCATTGGCAACGGCGGCGGCAATTGCATTGCCTGATAGAGTGTCGACGAACACGATTGTGCCGCTCTCATCCACGCCCACGCTTGAGCATGGCGCAATCTGGAGTGTTGTCGAATTAAGAGAATGGACTATGGTCCCGTAATATAGGGTGCTCATTTGACAGTGAATCAACGGAGACAAATTAATAATAACAGTAAATGACTTCTATAGCAGTAAAACTAGCGGAAATAGAGAATGCAAAGGTTTCAAAACAATTGTATATCTAAAATATCTGATTGAGACTTTCAAGATCGCTTTATATTCATAAATCAAGACCAGCGCGACCAGGTTTCGTGATATGATGCCGTCGGAGAAGCGTCGCCTAGTCCCAGATTAAAAAAGGAATTCGGCTAAAGCTTATCCTTATTCTATACTGCATTAGACCAGCAAAGAAAAGATCACAGCAGGCTCGTGAGAAGAGAAAAGAGAAAGTAGCCAGGCAACAGGCACATAGTACGAATTGGGCTTTAGTGGGTTGGGAGAAGGCCAACTCCGAAGCTTTCGGTGGCTGAGGTGGCTAATGCTGTGGCCTGCCTCGGCGATGTCCTTTTGACAGATGTGTCTACAACGCGCGAAAGTTATAGCTTTAAAGGTTGTTACAGACGTTGACTTATACAATCAACTCTCGATATAACGATACTCGATATAACAAAACAACTCTGTAAAGATGGACGAGCGATAACTCGACCGGAGTGGAGTGAATCACTCCACTTGTTTAAATACATCTGTCATTGACTCACGACAAAAGCGAACAGGACGCTCATTATTCTCGCGTACCCGTTTAGAATGTGAATGAAATTTAGGCATGCTAGAACATCTCTGTTCCAAAGCCTGCTTTTGCCAGGCAAGCAATCCTTGTTTTGGCATTCGAGAAGTCCATGGACTAGTCGCAATTTAGGTTGCCTGTCTTTTTCACCTGTCTTTTCATCTTTCTTTTTGACGTCCTTCTCATCTTCCGTCTGGCCATCCTTTGTATCCTGAACGCAGTCCCACTTCCGCTTTCCTAAACCCGACCTCCTCTTTCTTTGCTTACTATTGAGAGGTCGAGGGTTCTCGCGGTATTTCGTGGCCTTCACCCTATGATTGCATTTTGGGCACCATTAAGATGTCCCAAACTCGTCAAGGAGAACAACATTAAAGCCCTTTTTGCGGAACAGGTCTTGGAAGCCTTTCTTGCGACTAGGTGCGTGATACTTCTTCGTGGAGTTATTGTAATTACCCATAAGTATTATCACGTCATCACCAAACTTGCTCCGCAAGGCGTTAGCGAGATTATCGTCTGCCCTGCTGTCGCTTTCGATTCCTCATCCAACGGGCCTCTCTAAACTCCTTTTTAAAATACAAAGGGAATAGAAATTCGTTTGCCTGTCCCCGTATCTGTAAGGATGAACGGAATTCTTGCAAATCGACAGCGGCAGTGTTGGTGGACGACAGCTCCGTCATCCAACTGTGATACTGGGCCCTTAGAAGCCGACTTAGGTCTCGTACGAGACCACGCTCCATAAGGCCGTATTCGTTCAAACCGCTTTCTCGCTTGTCCTGACAATAGGTATACCGAAACTTCTGTATACCTTGATGCTTTTGTGGCTTCTTCCGCTTCGCAGTCTTTCCAGCTTCTGCCTTTTTTTCTTCCTGGCTCTGTAACGAACCCTCCTATCCGTAATTTTGTTTTCAGCTAAGCGCTCTGAAGTGTCGACAGAATCATCTGGAACCTCCTCCAGAGTTGGCTTGTTCGTTTCTGGCATGACTTCATCTGCCAGGGCCTCGTCTGCCACGAAACTGGCAGGATCACCAGAATCCCCAGCCAATGTCGAGAGCTCGCTAAATATATAGAGGAGGTCCCGATGGTTGGGGTCAATCACTATGACCCGGCCTCTGCTCTCTTCTCGATCATTGGTGGACCAATGATCGAGAGTAAGTTCGAGCTGGTTCACCCTCGATTTTGGGGATGGCTTTTCTGTCAACCGATTTTCGGGTGACTCCTCTTTTTGCCGTTTCACATATCTATACAGGATGGTCACCTTGCTACCATCTGTGCTAAAAAGACCGGTAAAAATGCGACTTTTACGCGGAATATCCGAGACTCGAATTTGATAAAATGCTTCCATAGAGCAAGTGAATTCCCAGGACAGTCCGGACGACAAGCCCGTCTTTTGCTGTTCCGTCGGTTTCCCTGCTCGTCATCAGTGTCTGTCTCCGAGCATGTCGCCTGCTTTGTTCTTTTCCAGGGTTTGCAACCGGCGTAGCTTTCATCTCGCCGCTTTGACTCAGACCGCGTGATCTCCGCCGATACCCAGGCAGAAAATCCGAAAATCGACAAATGTTGTGACTTACCATCTGGTGGCTTCAAGGACTAGTTGATTGCTCTGAGTAGATGTTTTTCTAGATGTACTTTTATGGTATTCGTGTATGCTGTGGTTATGCGGTTGGCTTCGGACTGCATGACTTGCCGGGGTGACTTAAGTTGTATTTTGGTGTAGTTGTAATTCTTCTCGAAGGCTGCAAGGTGTCTTCTGATAGTCATTCGGTAACTATTAGTCAAGGTCTCCGTGGACCCTTTGTTCGTCTTGCATTCCGTTAATAAGAGAAGGCACTCTCGAAAGAAGTTGCTGTTGACGTATTTCCATGAATTGAGGGTGTCTGACCCCTTTACATTTGAATCCATTGATGAGATGCTACTGCTGTTATCGTCGCTAGACAGGTATTCGTCCGCGTTCTGCTCTTCCTCAAGCTTTTGCAACAGAACGTCCTTAGCGAGAAAGTATCCAGCAGTAGTAATCTGGTGAACTCATCCCACCAGATCATTAATGCGTTCACAGTCTGAATCCGTGAAAACACTATCTAGTCGGCAGCAAATGGCGGAATAGCCTTCAGTATTTGTTAAGCTCATGATGGCTGATTTGGTGCTCCAAGACTGGGATTATCCAGTCCCTTATAGACTCCAGAATGCTAATTATTTGCAGATCTATTACGATATTTAGTTGATTTTGGAGTTGCAGGTGTGACAATGTTCATGTTTGATCTGTCAAACAAGTGGATTGGAGGTGTAACTTGACCGTATGCCTTCATGAAGTGGGGTAAGGGTTGATGTCACCTCCGTAGTTTTTGTACGCCAAGACACTTCAAACGGACTAAGACGATAGTGCGCTTATTCCTTTGGTCGCGTCTTTACCAACGCTTTTTTTTTTTGTTTGTTATTTTCTTTTCTGTTTCTTTAGCCTTCATTTCTTTAAAGATCTTTGTCGAGATCTTTGCGGTTCGCAATAGACTTTCATTCCTTTAATAGTTGGTGGTTAAAATTCAGTCATGAATCTATCTTCCGATCCCGAGCTGGCATCCTTTGAGAAAGTGCTGTCATCGCACCACCTTGCACTTTCTGAATTTCTGCAAATTCCTGCAGGAGAATCAGCGGCACTTCCTCCAAACTCTCCTCGGCAGACAAAGGCGCGTGAAAAGCTGGAACGACTTCCCCGGATTCCGTTCATTGAATTGTCAACAGATATTCATGATGAGCTTGAACGAAGGCAGCTTCTAGCTGCCAATAGGCGAAGATCGGCCACTGCAATCCCAGTGGCAGCATTTCTGCCTGCTCAGGGAGCATTCCATCCAAAAAGAAATCAAGCTCGAGAGAAGCTGTCGACCTTGCCGGCACAGAAATTTCGGGATTTGAGTACCGACGTCTTCTACGAGCTCCTCAGAAGATTTCCTATTTTCGCGCAAAAACCGAAGTTGGAAAGTCCACGGTCGGAATCGGCAAATAGTGACAGGCCACAGCCGAAGACGTTCCAAGCGAATAAGCTAATTCCAGCAAAATCGACAATGGTGGAAGAAGGAGATGACAGTTCCTCAGAATCAGAGCAAGAGGAAAGTAGCTTTGAGGCCCCAGATGAAAAGCCAGCAACGGACTTCCAAAAGAAAGCAGAAGGGATAGCCATCGTACCGTTGAAAGCAACAATCAACGAAATACGATCGCCAACAGAAAGTATCTATTCGCACGATCGCTCGCCGATGTCTGTCTCCAGCATTCCAAACGCATACTCGCTGGATGAGAGGATGTCAATGAGCTCCATTTCATCAAACGTTCGCTTATTTTCGGATACAGTGGGACAAAAATCCCCTCGATTGGTTCCTGAGGTTGCAGAGCTGAAGTCAAAAATAGATCAACTCTCATCTAAATGCTCCGCCAAAGATGCGGAAATTCTACAAGCAAGTGCGAACTTGGAGAAGATCACAGAAGAGTTCCGACGACATAAAGAGGAGTCGAAAATTGCAATCGATGCTCTGAACGAAGAGTTGATTCAAGCGAAAGCTCATTCAACTGAAGAACTTTCTGCTGTTAACGAGCTGCTGTTCAGAGCTCAGACAGGAAACAAAAAGCTATTTGCGGAGGTACAAGTCATGGAACAGGAAATTTCAAAATTACGTTCTCAAAAGCTGGATATTAATTCCTCTGATTCTTCTGAGCTCTCTCAGAGGAATGAGAAATTGATGGATGACTGCGAGAGCCTAAGGCGGCAGCTAGGCGAACAGAAACATGTTGTGGATGAAGTCCGGTCAGAGGCACAGGCTTTTATCCATGACATGAAAAAGTATTCGCAGAAAGAGGATGGCCAAATGAAAGTTGTTGATGGTCTTACGAAAGAGCTCAATAAGATACAGCTTGAAAACAAAGAGCTACGTTCACGGGTATGCATTTTCGAAAAAGTTGCTGGCTTAACGGTGTAATACCAGACTAATTATCATATAGTACATACTCTCGCAATCAAGGAACGTGTATTCCCTGTCAGCATCTTTTGAAGCCAATGATTCCGTCTCTGGTTTGGTAGATGAAGATGGTGCCATCAGTTCGATTTCGATGACAGCTTTTTACGCAGCAGTAGATGCTTTCTTAACAACCCGCAAAGGTGATGTTCTTGAACTCGCACAGTCTATAGTTTTAGCGACTAGAGACGTCGTGACAGAAGCAGATGTGAGGGAAGTGGATGGTCTTGGAAAATTAAAAACTTTGGTATCTATTTCAACAAATAATCTTATCACAGCATGTAAGAATTATACCACTTCACTGGGAGGTATTCCACTATCGACGCTAGATGCAGTGATTATGAATATGACTACACCTATTCTCGAGATCGCAAAGATCGTTAAAGTCAGGCCTCCTATAGATTCGTCAATAACTTATACACTTGATGATGAGTTTCGGAATCTGAAACAGTACCTCGAAGAGAATACGTCTTCTTTGCTGTCAAACCTGCAGAGTCTACTTTCCGAACTTAAAGACAAGCGAGAAAATGTCTCTTTGAACTTAGAAAATATTATTTTAGACGTTTTCCAAGCTAGCTTTTCTATGTTCTCCAAGGCAGAGGAGACTCTGCGGTCCGAGACTGGTAGCGAGTTTAAAGAGCGAGCAGAGTGGACTGTCAAAGATTTGGGAGAATGCTGCATGCGAATGCAAACTGTTCACGAAAAGTTGATGAGTTCAAATGCTGCTGTCAAAAGTGGCGCTACTACAATTGACTCAGATGGATTTGTGCAGCGTCTGGCTGGCGTTTCTTTTGATTTGATTAAAAATATCAAAGACTTGATTCGCTACGTTGAAGAGGTAGACATGTTGAGAGATAATAATAATATGAAAGGCATGAAGACAAATGGTACGCAGAGGAAGCCATTGAGCGGGTATCAGAAAAATATCCTGTAAATTATCTAGCGAATTTAATTCATGCTGCAATGATTGTATGAGTTTGTGTTTTTTGCTTCTCGTCCTATATGCGGCTGGGTTTAAATTTCCTTGTTCTTGCTTTTTTGTCTCCCAAACGTTGCCGCATGTGAGGTTTACCTGCATAATTGGTAATTTTTTTCTCAGTTCTTATCATATCCAGTTGTTGATAGATATCGACATTCTGTACTGGAACCAAGCTCATGGGACGTAATGATTTTACGTGTTTGCATAATCGCTGTAGATGTAGTAGCTTAACTCCTGATGATATTAAAGGTATCACAAATTATCTTATATTTAGTTATCATATGACCATTTCGTTGCAAGATGGACAACGAAATCCAGCGGTTTAATAATTCCTTGAATTTGGTGATATGCGGGTAACTGTCGTTGTGTATTGATCCCGTTGTCAAAGGGCAAATTGAAGCTATCCTCACCATAATCACGGCCCAAAATCCTAACCAAAAAATAAGTGCAACGAGAGGTCATCTAAAAGAATATCCGATACGAAAAATTTACATTTGAAGAGATTAAGTGAACTATAGAATATATATAACTAACGGCCGAAGTCGTCTTACTGTTTCATAAGCAGTCCAGCACTCTTCTTTAATTTGGTTTGCTGCTCTTCAAGTCATTGTGATTGAAACAGAAATAGGAATATGGTCCTTCTTTTTTTAAAGCAACCGAAGACCCCGAGACTCCCTATATCTAACCTTCCGAATGTCGTTGAGCTGGATAGAGAAGCTGCTTCAGTGGACGATCTCATGAGTGAGATTCAACGGCGGACAAAGTTATCTGCTTCGCGACTAAAGCTGTTTTTGGCGTCATCGAAAACAGTGCTTGTTCCAAATTCGCCCTTGAACGTCTACGACATGCACGATGGGACTAGAGTATTTGTGAAAGATATTGGTCCTCAAATAAAACGGAAGACTTTGTTGATTACAGCTTACTCAGGGCCAGTAATCATTCACATCTTATTCTACTATTTTCAAGCACTCGCATATGGTACTCCGTTCCAGCATACAGATTCGCAAATCCTGGCATTCACGTTGGTAACGATGCATTTCGCTAAAAGACTATTCGAAACTCTCTTTGTGCATGTATTTTGCAAAGTGACTGTCTCGTTTTACTCTTTATACATGCATTTATTTCATTACTGGGTTTTGTCTGGCTTTTTCATGGCATACTTTATTTATTATCCTACTGCAATTTCTATGAAATCCACAGTATCTTTACTATCTTCTTCGCCTGTGCAGGCAATCTCAGACACTGAAGATTCGAGTTTGTATTTTCTTTCCGCGATTTGGATATTTGCAGAGCTCTCCAACTTCGAAACTCACCTTATCTTGGCTAATCTCCGCCGTCGGCATCCTCTCCGTTCGTCGACTCAGCAGGCTTTCGCTCCACCATCGTCACCTTATACACGGTCCCTTCGCCGATATAGACAAACGTTATCTAATATTCGAACGTCCTCTTCCTCTTCATTGGCTTCATTGGCTTCATTGGCTTTGCCATCGAAAACAGGTCACCGCATACCGAAGGGCTATGGTTTTGATTTAGTGTCATGTCCTAACTACTTATTCGAGATAATCGCCTGGACAGTAATCGTCCTGATAACGAGGAGCTTTGCAGCGCTAATTTTTTTGGTAGCATCCTCGCTGCAGATGTACCGGAAGGCTGTTAGAAAGCACGACACCTACAAACGGGAGTTCGGTGGACTATATCCCAAAATGCGGAAGATTCTGATTCCGTACGTGAAATAGAGAGGAAGAACGGGGAGCATAGGAAGCATGTAAATGATGTCATGATAACTGCAATTTATGGATACTAGTTTGTATTTATAAATTTTATAGTAACTGTTCAGCAAGCAGTGTAAAGTTGCTTATTTATTAGTATATATGCGATTTCATAATTAGCCAAGTCTTGTTAGTAACGGTTTCGTTTTGTATTTGTCTGTTTCTTTACTCTCACTTCTTTGAATGTTTAATTAATGCGGATGGAGAAGGGTCAGCAAACAAAAAGGTATATTGTAAATCAGCATATAGTTCTGAATGAAATCAGCAACCAATTTATCACAAAGATTAATCTGTGTCTTTAACGCAAACTTGTAATGCTCGATCGAGAACTTGAAAGTTATCTGCTGGCACACAAAGATTGACTTAACTATTGTATGATACAGGTATAAAATATTTGTTTCACTTGATCTTCGAGCCATTAACTATGACTGCCTTCTCAGCAAGGTACGACTAAGATGGGCTAGGAGGAATTTTAACCTGTCTAAACATCTACTTGTATATGTGGATTAAATATCTGTACCGATAGCGCAATTGTATTCCTGAACTTGTGCCGACGTAGGATTGTCCGAAAGTGCTATAATGCAAGCATCACCGAATTAACAAATTGTATTGTTAACCAATATTGAAATTCGAAACGTTCTTATTATGTGCTATCTACCTATATTCCTTAACAAACCTATATATGAGAACCATATATCTTCTGATATCCAGGAAAGCGCGTAATAACCGAAATCAAGTGTCAATTTTTCTATGCTCACAGCTTCAGAGCATAATTTGAATCGATGTCATCACTTTCGCTGGTGATTGCATCTTAAGTACCGTAGGCATTATGTGTTGGCACTCAAGAAGTTGGAAGACGACCATATCGTGCAATAATCAAATCAGAGTCAGCCTAATGAGTCTCAGAAGCTTGTCATTACTCCAAGTTTTGCATTCACTTTTGCTTCCTAATGCATGCAAGGCCAAGGCGCATTTATTAGGCCTTACTCACGGTCAATAAGATTTAAACATATGCATTATGAAAAGGAAGTACGAAACAACTTTCATTACTAAAGCGATAGATGCGAAGTTTTCCATAGATCCCAGTCGCAAAATGCAAAATCACTGTGGACTGAACTGGTTTGTCAGAGGCTTAGTTAAAAGAGTACTCTCATGTTCTACAATACAAACGTGCTAAGAAGGGCCTAAAAAAAAACCAAGCATACGAAAACCGAGAAGTATAGAAGACTAAAAAATACCAAAATATCTTGCGATGATTTGCAGACGTGAGTGAGCAACAGAGAAACCGAAGCTACATCTTTCGAGACGAAATTTTATACCATTCTCTTTCTAATTACTGTTGCCAGGACTCTACTGCTGGTTGCGAAGGTTCAATTAGATGCGGGGGCGAGTGCTTGCATATAGCAAAATCGAAAGAGTACTGCTATCGGTCATCATAACTAATCTGCTTCTGATATCTTGAAGTTTATCCCAGAAACACATACTCAAACCAACTAGAGTTGGAATAAGACTCATGGCAATCCAGTCTATATAATACTTTGTAAGTCATTTGTAATCTGCGTCTTTAAATAGTTCTCAAGCCAGGCAAACTAGACGATTTCCGACTAGAGATTACTTATTAAATAAAAATACGTAGAAGTGTAGCTTAACAACAAATGGTCGTTTTGGGGCAATTCATCCAAATCAAAAAGCGCCTTTTCACCAGTAGTTTTTCCTCCCCATTGTTAGTAGCTTGACTTTTCGACACAGCTCGTTCAATCGACTTCACTTCTATTTATTTTATCTTTTTTCATTTCTTTATTACATTGTATGAATTGTTTTAATTTATTATATTGATAATATAGTCGTTCTTTATTGAGTTTCTTCATACTGGGTCTATTCTGCTTTCAGAGGAAGAATCAAGTCAGCAGATTTCTTTCATCATGGGAGGGTATAACTTCCACGTAGAAAATGTCCGGATTTGCGTAATCATGTATGTTATTTAAAACTACAGGGTTATATCTATCGTCAGATCTGCTTCTTTTGTTCAGTCGTGGAGCGATGATTGTTGCAAAGTTACTTACAAATCTCCTAGGGTCGGATTACCGGCACGAGGCAAATCCTTAATCGCACAAAAAAGTACGTAGAAGTTGTTAATCTAGTTCCGAGCTCGAAATATCTTTTCAAGCTAATCATTAACTTGTTCTTAGTTGTTCGATATCTATCATGGCTATCTATCTCTGCGAAGTGCTTTAATGTAGGTAACTATCGTCGTCTGGAAACTGCGCAGCCCAAGGCAGATTTCTTCGACAGCGGGAATGCGGAAGGTGAGCGACTGCGGAAACAAGCTGCAGAGGCTGCAATTCGTGATCTATTCCGGTGGTTCGAGAAGGAAAAAGGAACAGTTGGAATTTTTGATGCAACAAATACAACAAAGGCTAGACGAGATTGGATTCTGAGAATTTGTCGGGAAAACTCCGTGGAACCTATGTTTGTGGAAAGCTGGTGCGACGATGAAGACTTGATCATGCATAATATCAAGGACGTGAAAACTACAAGTCCAGATTACGCTGGACAGGACCCAGAGCAGGCCGCGATCGATTTCAGAAATCGGATCCGAAAATACGAAGATGTGTACGAGACTATTGACGAAGCCGATCTCACTTATGTCAAATTAATCAACGTTGGATCGCAAGTAATTATTAATCGGATACAGTCATATCTTGAGTCGCGAATTGTATACTATCTTATGAATCTGCATATCAAGCCTCGCTGTATCTGGTTAAGTAGACATGGCGAGTCCGAGTACAACCTCGTGGGTCGTATCGGTGGTGACTCTGATATTTCTGCCAGGGGACAAGAATATTCTCGACAATTACCACGGCTAGTGAAGCAGTCCGTTGGTAATGTTCCGCTGACCGTCTGGACGTCCACCTTAAAACGAACGGCGCAAACAGCAAAATATCTTCCCTATCGTCAATTGACATGGAAGGCTTTGGACGAGCTTGATGCAGGCGAATGTGACGGCTTGACTTACGAAGAGATTGAAGAGAAATATCCAGAGGATTATGCTGCCCGAGACGCAAACAAGTATGAGTACCGATATCGTGGAGGAGAGTCTTACAGGGATGTTGTTATCAGACTCGAACCTATTATCATGGAACTAGAAAGACAAGAAAACATCCTTATTGTGACACATCAAGCGGTGTTACGATGTATATATGCTTACTTCATGAATGTCCCTCAGGATAGGAGTCCATGGATGGAAGTCCCCTTGCACACATTGAGTAAGTAATTTTCATTAGCTACCCGTTAATTTACTCACATTGCAACAGTTAAACTGGAACCAAAAGCATATGGTACCGAAGTCATCAGGTCAGTCGTCTGTGTTATCTGATTCTGGGCAATGCTGACTTTCTAGTATATCTGCCGACATCCCTGCTGTCAGCACGTATCGTGAAAGGGGGCAGTCGTCGAAGCGCAAGAACTAAAATCGATTGGCATTAAGGGAATTATTTGACTACAGGTAATATGGCGGGCTCATAGAAAGATATTGATTAGCATGAAATGAACCCTGTATACAGCCAGCTTATCGATGCTGAATCGATAGTGGGTGTATAGGCTGTGGATTAACTAGTACTGTATATTCAAAAATAAATGCGTGTGTCGCCTCATTTGTTTGGGCAATGAAAAATGTCCTTTGTGATAGTTTAGCATCCGTTTTTCCTGCATGAACGCAAGTGTAACTTTCATTCTTATTTATTTTCATTTTCTACTTACTATTTTGATGTATATGATATAGCAAAACGTTTTAAAGCTAATTTGTCTGGCATTCTATCTGAGCAGCATGTTCATGCATGTTGTGGAGCCCACATCTATATTGTAACAGTCCTACAGTCCTAATTACTCTTTGAAACAAGGCTTTGCATGACAAGAGGCTTTATCTATTCATTTCAGCAATTATTTAGAATGCAATGCAACGAACGACGTTCTTTACAAGATCTTAGCTTATTAAAAAAATCCATAGTAGCGAGCAATATCTTATTCAATTGGATCTTCGATAATCTCTGGTCTTCGCACATGCTCGCCGAGACTTATTTATATGGGTAATCTTATTCACATTACTACGCATTTCCACGATTAAATTTCAAGGCTGTATTGTAAATATCTTTTCATAATATTTTATTATTTTGTAAAGCTTGAAATTAATAACCTGTTAATTTATACAGATCCGTTTATTAAAGAATAAATTAAAAGAAAGTTTGCTAAAAACGGCACAGCGTACTGTTCCCAAATTGGCTTATTAGGGAAATGCAAATTCAAAATTTTTGATTTTGTCTAGATGACTTTCACATGTGACAGTTTTTCCCCGCATACCTCATCGGTCGACCTAGAAAATAATGGACAACTCAAATTCGAATTTTAGAATAGCAATTTTCTTAAAGCAATTTTTAACGAGAATCATTAAAGAATTTTAAACGGAAGTGTCGGATGCGATATTTATTCAACGTACATATCAACTGAGAAGCGTAACACAGAATTCGCTGCTGGTATTGAGGGGCGAATTTGGGACGGAAAATAAATATATTAATGAAAACTCTACGCCATTTACATCTCGTCACGAGCTCGGCCGGCCGCGGCGTTGTGAAATATGTGAATCGCATTCACCGAGAATCCAACTGCTTGTGCTAAAATAAATAAAAATTACTTACTCATCTCCTAACAATATCTTTGCTTTTATAATTTTTCTTCCTCAAGAAAGAAAAACTTCACGAAAGCCGAGGAATACAACGACAGACCGAAGACACGAAACACCAGAGAAGCTTTCATCAAAGAACATCTCAACACAACTACTTAAATTTGCAAATCTCAGCAGAGAATCTGATTATCGCTCATCCAGCTATTGATAGCTGTCTAGCATGAGCCCAAGCTTGAGGTTCTAACAGATCAACACCATTCATTACTGAAATTTATTCTTTGACTGTCCTTCCGTCAAAATGATCGGTATATAGTGCTGTGCCACATCTCCTTTTTTGTTGATTATAACGCTCACAGACTCTTCTTAGATCACCTGCTTGGTCGTCCATCGAATAATCTGAAGAAGCTACATGTTATTATGGTGACGCTGTTCTGGCTGATATATTTGGTCCGAGGACATGCTCATGGACCACCACTTCTTCGTCGGATCAGCAGCTTTCTCACAAAAAATAAAATAACGGCGTGGCAGACACATGTAATTACGCTAACAGGACTGTATATTCTCAAAAATTTTGATAAGTTGGCGAATTTAGAATCCCCGGAACCGTTGGCCAATATAGTAAGGCATACCCTTGTTTTGATGTGATCGAATCAAAATGGTGATTACTAATTTGGTGATGTTAGTATTCTCCGAATTTCTACAGAGCAAGCTGGCTCTTGACAGCTTTAGATGCAGGCTTCTGGACAGCTATGCCGATTCGACCCCGCCCTGTCCGGGATTTTTTCAGCATGGTATTCAGCGTTTACTACCTCATCTTAGCATCACAGGCAGAAGAAAAAGTGCGCAAGATCAGAGCAACTCTTACAATCCAGCATCTTCGCGTCTCCTGGGAGAAAGCGACCTCTCCTTATTTGCGACTCGCAAAGCTGCTAGCAGGATCAAAGGTCAAGCTAATCCAGCGGATCTGGATAGAGAGACCAAAAACAAGCGAATATTCTGATAGAGTTGAAGCATTACTTTATTTCGAAGGCACAAAGGCCGAGCTCAGGTCTCAAAGAAAGATAATCTTAGACTTTCCTGGTGGAGGATTTGTTTGTATGACGCCAGAACATCATGAGGACTCACTTTGTTTCTGGGCAAAGCGTACAAGGCTACCTGTGATTAGCTTGAACTACAAAAAAGCTCCGGAGTATCCTTACCCCTACAGTCTAGATGAATGTTATGATTCTTACTGCGAAATTGTTAGGACCAATGGAAGATGCATTGGACTACAAACAACATTGCCAATCCAAGTCTGCATCGTTGGTGATTCAGCGTATGTGTCTACTTTTCTCATCTGCTATCGTATCTTAAAGTTAATTTGTCTATATTTTGCAGAGGAGGAAATTTGGTTGCTGGAACTATGCTAAAAATCTTGACGACTACGCCTCCTATTGCATCTCCTGCTGGACTGATAATGGTATACCCAGCCTTGGATCTAAATTTCACTTCTTGGATGAGCGACGAGCAGATTCGGCTGCTTAGGCAAGAGAGCATCCAAGAAATGAATAGTCCAGGACTTATGCAAAGAAAGGAAAGCTTTTACCATGATCTCAGCGGCAACTTTCACCTTGACTCAAACAGCCAACGACTACATCGTAAAGAGCTTGAGGCTGCTGCAGATGTAGTGTCATCTTCAGAAAACGTTCACAAAAAGAATACAAAGATTGGAACAGAGCTGGCCATGACGTCCAGAGTGTCATATTTCGGCGACAAAATAATCACACCCGAAATGCTGAGAGCGATGGTTATTCTATATGTGGGACCAGAGAATAAGCCTGATTTCACTGTGGATTATCTGCTATCACCAGCCAATGCTCCTATGGAGCTGCTAGCAAAGTTCCCTAAAGTCTATCTTATGTGTGGAGAAGTCGATCCTTTGGTGGTAAGTACAATCAATTTTTTCTGGCTATCTCTCCTTTATTACACAAAGATGGGGGACTAACACTTGATAGGACGATACTGTGATATTCGCAGGTCGACTTCGCCAAGCGAAGCGCTCTGCCATGTTTCGCCGTGCTGCTCTTGCGATGACACCTAGACATGCGGATACCGATCCAGTGGAGGTACTACTCCTTAAAGGTGTATCGCATGGATTTTTGCAAATGTCAGCTTTTCTGCCTGAAGGTCGGGCTGCAATTGCCAGATGTGCAACCTGGATTCAGGACGTATTTAGGGCAAGCGATGATCAATCTGCGGGAATTCAAAAAGGCCAACTGAGGAATTTCAATCATAGAAGGCTTGCTAGGAGGCGAAGTTGGAATCCTAATGGCAGTAGCCATATCAACACTATGGAATCTCTGTCAGCTAAATATCCAGTGTTGAAAAAAGCGTTTGCTACGATGAACTTGGAGTGGCTTCTAGTTAGTGGCACTGGAAAATTCGGTGAATACGAGAGTTCGGATGAAGAATATGAATCGGATGAAGATTACGACGAAGAAGAGTATGACGATGAAGAGGGAAGCTTGACGGATTCAGAAGATAACGATCGCAATGATTTGGAGTTCGTTCGACCAGTCGAATTCACAGGACAGAGAAGAGTGGGTAGGAACCCAGAAGATGCTTCAACTGCTGCAATATCCTCAGCCTCGTCTTTGTCTCCGGTCCCCTCACCGCCGCCCCTCAAGCAGCAGACAAAGATCAATAAACAAAAGACCGTCATAGCGGAATTGTCAAAGGATTTGAAAGAGCTGCGCGGTTCATTGGGTGGTTCTTTGAATTCCGCTGCTTCTTCACCTCTTCCTTGCCCGTCATCGGATGGATCAGCTTTTTTCGATAGTACCCCAATGTCAATTGGAACTCCTTCGAATTATAGCATGTATACCAGTGTGAGCTCTGGCACACTAGAGACTGCTCTGGCTGCTCCCAATGGCCCAGTTTGTGAGAACTCAAACCCGCACCAGCATAATCGTAAGAAGAATCATCTAAAACGCAGAAAGATCCGAATTAAAGATCATGATAAATCGGGCATAGTGTCAGAAGGCGAGATGATGGACCGAAGAAGGAACAACATCGTGAGATCGCTCGTAGCTTCTGGAGCATCAACAGAAGAAGCTATGAACATGGCTCAAAAAGACAAAGACTATGACAGTCGAGCTAAGAATATACGAGGAAGGATCCACCAGGAGACTTTGTAAATCAGCAAGGTTTGTGGGAACTGTATATAGGATTTTTAGCGTTTATACGTATGAAATATTTGACAGCAAAACAAGTAAACACATCATAATTCTTTTCCTGTACGGTTCAACTATAGTTCTAGAAGCCTTTTGGTTTACCGAGATTTCTCTATATATGCGTATTCAGAGTGACGTGACAGGGAAACATTGAAGTTTAAATGTGACAATTCTATGACTAGAATATATATGTTTCAGGTACAGTGAATTGCCAAACCGCCGATAATCTGGCATGCTGAAGTTCTCTGCGTTTCTCCAGGAACATGAAAGCATTTTGGATTAAATAAAGAGGTACGATTGAGAAAGCTAGTAGTCGAAACTTATCTGAATTTCCTCTTTTTGCAGATCTACTATGATATCGGTTTATTGGCTAGAAATAGTCCCCTTCTTTGAAGTAAATGCAGGATATAATTGATAGAATAAGGCTATTGGGCAGTAATCAACAGCAAGCCAGGCAAGATTGTCCGAAGACAAGCTAACGAAGGAGGATGGATAGGCCAGACGAGTGGAAATGCGGCGATACCGTCTTATAAGTGAATAAACCTTTCTGGGAAATGCACGCTCTGAATCATACATGATCTAATCCTCGTATTCAGCGTTTTCTAGATTGCATAGACCAGGCCAAGTACGGACTAACCGACACTATTCAGGTCATTTCTACACGGTTTACGAAGGTATGGCATTATTCAGATCAACTGAACCTTCCAGATGTGTTGTGCAGCTGAGTCAGCCAAAACTCGGCAAGAGTCGTAGGAATTCGACACGAATGTGATGTCATCGTCCGTTGATCAAGCGAGAAATGATTACGGTGTTTAGACATTTGTGCCGTAAAGTCTGACTAACAGGATGCCAGGCAGTACTCCTCTCGCAACGCTAGCGCCATACCGGCGACAAGCCTGAGTAGTGTAAAAAATGAACATAAACCCAGCACACCTTTAGGCAATTAATATTTGAATTGAGTCATGGCAGAAGATTATAAAATTGTTTATGCTGAAGGCATTTATTATTATGTCCTCTTAGTCTGGTTTGGCAAGACAAGAAACTGTCAGTCCCATGTTATCACTAAAATCTCACTAGAATCACCCAATAAGAACTAGTAGCGATTGTATGGGCTGAGTGGCCATTTCACCGAAGCAGCTTGCAAATCCCGAAAATATTTGCCAAATAGCATGACAATTAATTGTATAGGGAGAAAAAATCAAAACTGCAATCTGATATAGCATCAGTCAAAATCGAAATCAGTATTATTAGCACTCAATTTTGACAGAAACTAGTCACACGTTAACATTGCATTGAGTTAGTCGTATGGCCGAAACACCTAAATACAGACCAGTAGGTCGAGTTAATTAGCAATGGATACTTTGCGATTTTCCAAGCAACATGCTGACAAATGGATTACAGAAGAGCTAGAGAGAAAAATTAAGAATAGAACAGAGAAAAGCAAGAAAAGCACACCAAGGACTAAAACGGGAACTTGGAAAAGGTACACCTTAACAGAAGCCAGGTGCGGTGGTTGGCAATCGCTGATATTACTGCAAATACGACTAAGAGAAGATTGTCCAGCCCGTTGGCTAAAAATGACATTCTTATCAGCTTATTGAGCATTCACGCAACTGCCCACAAAAATGCTCGATCCCACTTATCATCCAATCATGATTGACTCGGGAGAAACGAGACCAATTGGAGATTCAGGTCATCGATGATCTTTCATCTACACAGCGTTCTATATCGAGTATTTCGTACATTTGAGCAAAATGCTATCATGCATTTAGCGACTTTGGATCCCGCCTATCTACCCGAACTCCCAAAACTTCAATGCAGAGTAATCCAACCAAAAAGGGAATGCGAGGAGAAAAACGATGCGGGCGCCAACTGGAGATTTAAATTGCTTGCAGCGAGTGAGACTTGCATAACTAAGTTAGAAACTGCCTCTTTGCAGCCTCTCTGACTCGTTACAAAAGACCAAGTGGTTCAACGATTCAGTGCAGAAAAAGTGCAGGTGTCTCGGCGGTCACGTCAGTAAAATTGCCGGTAGCACATGACCATCCTGGGGTTAGGGTGAAACACCTTACGTGCTTCTCGCAAGAGATATTATCTATCACTGCTAACCTCCGCACATTTACACCTAACCCGTATATCTCAAACTCAGGGTTGCAGAAGCGCGGGAAGATTGGCTGAAGTTGCCAGCAGCGAATGCTGTTCAATAGACGCGCTTATCCAAGTTTGCTACACTTAAAGTCTGTCGATTGCAAAACGGTTTGTAGGAATTACTACAAAGTTTGTGCTTATCGACAAATGAAATGAAATTTAGATTAGAGACTACAAATATGAAAAACTTGCCAATTACTCAGTAATTATTTTCCATAATGCTATGAATCTGAAATGCTAGTGAATGCTACGGCAGTCTCAATATTACGGTTGAAATCTCACAACTACGAATTTACAATATGAAAATGCACAAGACGAAAAGATATCTGACATAAAACATTTATTACGGTAAATGCATAAACACAAAAAACCCGTATATTAGACCTATTGTACACATAGAGCAACTTCTCCTATTGAGCCATCAATTCCTAAAAATATCCATTACATCGATAATACACTAAAAACCAACAGCCGTCTATGAACGTTCTCCACGAAGACGACGGGCGAGCTGAATGTCCTTAGCCTGGATAGTAACACGCTTGGCGTGGATGGCGCAAAGGTTAGTGTCCTCAAAGAGTGAGACAAGATAGGCCTCAACGGACTCCTGGAGAGCACCGATTGCAGACGACTGGAATCGGAGATCAGTCTTGAAGTCCTGGGCAATCTCACGAACAAGACGCTGGAAAGGAAGCTTTCGAATCAAAAGTTCGGTCGACTTCTGGTAACGACGGATCTCACGGAGAGCGACAGTACCAGGTTTATATCTGTGGGGCTTCTTAACACCTCCAGTGGATGGTGCGGACTTTCTGGCGGCCTTAGAAGCAAGCTGTTTTCTAGGAGCTATAACGTGTCAGTACTACAAATCCAGCAGAAAATCAAGCCAATCAGAAGTAATAATTACCCTTTCCACCAGTGGATTTACGAGCAGTCTGCTTAGTACGTGCCATTTTTTCCGCTATTAAAAGAGTAAAAAAATAGAAGAGTATGAGAAAAAGTGAGTTGGTATACAAATAAGAAAAAGAAAAAGAAAAGTAAGCAAGCGGGAGATAGGTCCTTTATAGGAAAAAAGAGGAAAACGCGGGCGTGGTGATGAAGGCGAAAAATGAAACAACCCTAAACCGCGAGTATGTGTAAGCGGTTCCGAATTATGATGTGTTTCTATCTGGGAAACGAATTTCTAAATTAGTGGCTGTTTCTGCACAGCGTTTTGGCGTGCATTTTGGCGGTGTGGTTGATGCGAAAACAAGGGAATGCAAAAACACAACGTAAATTTTTGGGAGTGGCATCGGCGGCGATTCCAATCAAATATTTGATGTGATTGGAAGTTGCCTATGCACGCCCGGCCGTGCATAGGCATCGCGTTACATACGCATTTACAGCTCTATCTGCACTAGCACTATTTTGCCATGGGTTTGCTGCCTCGACGCAGCGCGATGCTGCCCAAAAAACCCACACGCGCACACATTCCTACCGCCGTCCGCAAATCCCTAGCTCGCCAAAACAAATCAGCCATCAAAACATGCCCGTTTTTTTGATGTGATTTTGTCTGATCCACAGCACCTATTCTGATTGGCTGGCTAGCTTTCCTCCGCGCTTGCATCAATTTTGATTAAACTCCCCTTGCCCACGCCTCTGCGTTCTTTTATATCCATCTGTCTTCCCCCCCTTTTTGTTGTTTCTATTTTTCGTCTATCTATATCTTCATATACACTACACCTTTTTTTCCCTTTTTTTTTTTAACAACCCATAAACAATCAATAATGTCTGGACGCGGAAAAGGTGGAAAGGGTCTTGGAAAGGGGTAAGCTTTTACCCGTTGCTTCAGTTTCATAAAGCAGTTATGCTATATGGTGCTCTAGTTTTTACGAGCTGTTGACAACGTACTAACAAATTAGTGGTGCCAAACGTCACCGAAAGATTTTGCGTGATAACATCCAGGGAATCACCAAGCCTGCTATTCGTCGTCTTGCCCGCCGTGGTGGTGTCAAGCGTATCTCTGCGTTGATTTATGAGGAGACTCGTGGAGTCTTGAAGTCTTTCTTGGAGGGTGTTATCCGTGACGCTGTCACTTACACTGAGCACGCTAAGCGTAAGACCGTCACATCTTTGGACGTTGTCTATGCCCTCAAGCGCCAGGGACGTACTCTTTACGGTTTCGGTGGTTAAGCGTGTCGAGGAGTTTGAAATCGCGTGGAATTTTCGAATTTTATTCGTTATGTAATGGTATTTGTAAAATAGATAGGAATTATTTTTTTCACGGAATGATGGTTTTGCGCTTGTGTACTAGGATATCGAGATATCAATGAATGCGTCATTCAGAAGTTGAAGTTTACATATGTTTCCATTTCTAATGAGTAGTTAAACCGCACCGTTTGGTTCATTTGTATTCGATAATGTTGAATGGTAAAATATTTGGTCATACTGTATTTATACCGTCCAGTCCAATACAAAATCGTGTTTGAAAAGATGGCGCCTCTTATTGCTTATACTAATTGTGAGTAATTCAACAATAGTGGCAAATTTATTTTCTTGGGTAAAAGAAAAAGCTTGCTGACTGCCCAGCCGGTTTCAGCTTCAGCTTTTAGATATCGCATTAGAGCCCGTACCCTGGCGTTGTGTTCGTGCAAAGCCGCCTACAAGACGTTGACTTACACTAGTCTCGATATAACGATATTCGATATAACGAAAAAGCATCTGTAAAAATGGACGAGCGATAACTCGATCGGATGGAGCGATTCACAATTGAATCACTCCACTTGTTTAAATACATCTGTGCTCGACTTACGACAAAACCGAGCAGGACGCTCATCATTCTCGAGGTACCCGTTTAGAATGTGAATGAAATTTAGGCATGCTAGAACATCTCAGTTCCACAGCCTGCTGAGCGTATGCCTTCATGAAGCGGGGTAAAGGTTGTTCTTTTGCATTAGCTAAACGATAATCTACATTCGCTTTACTCATCAAATCGTATGCTCCACTGACATGTTTGGGCTGAACTTTTGTGTCTGCCTCTGTTTTGTTGACACCGGTTTGTAGAAACACGAGAGCGAAGGTTAGATAAATCGGTGTTTATGATTAGATATCGAGTAAGGAGGGTAATATATTGGATATAACGAAATCAACTCCCGTAGTTATAGTTATAATTTGGCCTGGCAATTTCACAACGTCACGCGCTCAATAGCTGACCTCGAGCAGTATTGAGATGGAGATATTATCAGGGAGTTAATGTGGCCTTTAATGTATGCATCCCATCATTATTGCTTGAACTTGGGGATATCCTAAAGTACCTCGCTTATGACGAAGCGGAGACGCTACATAGTAAGCAGTTTAGATCTGATTAGAAGTTTTGCGGCTTAGTTCCAGCTCCACCTTGCTGGGCCGACTCAATACGAACAACACACCACCAGCCAGCCACCATCAACTGGCAATGTTTCCTCTACCTATAAGAGGGAGTCGCGTAGTATAGTGACTTGCTTTTCTTTTTTTTTTCTCTTTCTTTCCACCACTGATTTACAACATCCAAGGCAACCTCCACTGTACAGCAATACAATACTCCCTGACGAATCCAGGGAGAGAGACATCCAAGGTATGTATGCATGGGATTCGCATAATATAACTATAAATTGAACGATCGCTGAGTGCGGAGCACCATTCTCTACAAGATCATAGAGGAACTTCTCACTCTTAACCACTATGGGAAATATTTCCTTTGCGAGTTGGAAGAACTCAACCGCGCGGTTGAATTGCACTTCCGCCCAATTTCGAGCAGAAGGTGGGCAAGGACGATAATACCAACTTCAACTTCTACGCGGACAACGGCCACGATATAAATTTCCACCTCTCCCTTCGGCGATGGGACCAGCGACTGCATGTTGCCCAGTGGTTCAACGGCCGGTGGCATGAATGGGGGTATAAAGACTTCACAACACTGTGGCATAATGATGCCGCGACCGGCCCAGTTCGGATCTGCATTTCGTACAGCGAGAACAATAGGGAGTATAGATTTATAACCTACTCGTTCGATCCGAAAAGTGGTGAGAAGATTTGGGGACATGAATGGACACTGAATCTGCAGCCCCTCACTCCGACAAACTATGTCAACTACAAGGGACCGGATAATGCTTGTTTTGGAAACAATGTGATAGTTCAATACCCTGAGTTGGTGAACTAGTAGGACTATCAGATATAATAGCATTTTACCGAGTCTGACACATGTCCCTAACTTAGGGCTATTACGCTAGTTTCATCGCTTTTTCCACTTGCCGTGCATTGAATTTGTATTTTCTGTTTTTATTGATCGTGTTGGAACTCCTGGGAGGAGAGAAGAGAGACGGAAAATTCAAGTCGTGAAACATAACTCCGCGTTATACCTTCACATTCCTGCGTGATTTCTAAGATCATGAGAAGTATGCAATAGACTTCAATTCTCACATATTTTTCCGTGATTGCTCCGTACGTGGCAAGCGTCGAGAGATTAAAGAGTTGCTTTATCTGTCGGATTGGACAGTCCAAGATTAAGGTGCCGTCTCGATCCGGGGATGCTGGCCACTTGACAAAACAACAGTGAGAGCATTAAATGCCGATTATAGGCCGGTTTTATCGCCTTTTTACTAGGATATCAAACAAAATTAATGCAGATATTTGTCGCTACTGGTCGCTTCTGGCGTTCCGGCCGAAAAATGGAGACATATGAGACATGTCCGACGGATCCGTCAGGGTGATTCTTGCTTACATATCGTGCTACTTCACCCTGCATTAACAATGTGGGATCCTATTAAGTCCGTAATGCTCCTTGAAAACCGTTTATGAAGTCACGGAATACACAGCCGCGTAAAATGCGGTTGCGGAACGAAGTTAAAATAAACAAAGTGGAAAAATGTATAATAATTTATAAATAAATTACTCGTCGTACTAAAATATAGGTCGCTGCCGAGGCTCTAGAAGACGGAGAATGTGTGCCAGCCTAGGCAGAAAGAACAAAGTGTATGCTAAAAGAGGCTTAGTACAATAGCTTAATAATCGATATAGGTGTGATCACCGGATCCTCTAGTCCAAATCCAGATAAGCTCATAAATTATTATTCTAGTTGATTACTTAAATAGTATTAGCTCGATGATAAGTATGTAGAAGCCCCGGCAGGACACTCAGCAATGCTCGGGTGTGCTCTCCCGCGACAAGCAAAAAACGAGCCGGAGCAGCACGGCTAATTATATCGAGTGCTATATATTTTCTGAATTTCCTCAGCAAGGTCGAGTCGACTGACTAGGTTTAACGTACCGCAGACTGTGCCCAATACTAGGGATCCATTTACAAACTTGAGCTGTTTCAAACCATAAGAAGTAGCTGACTAATTGTCCAACGAAATGAACAGAAATTTTGTCGGAGCGCATAAATCGATGGCTCCTCTAGGTCGTCCGTTGTCAAAAATCCATCCAGAAATACGTCAGATGTAGTTTGCAATCTTTCTAAAGAGTAGGTTGCCCCATGGCAGCCGAACAGAGAGAGAAAGCAGCATAATCTTTAGTTTCGCAGGGAAATTACAGGATCAGCAAGCTGGCAGAGAGAGATTGCTTTTTATTTTTACAGCGCAACTTTTACTAAAATAGCAAAGAACGTGTGACAGCAATTCCATCACGGAGAATGTATGCAAACGTCCACTCTACGCTTTTACGAAAGGACGGACGCAATGGCAGGATAATAGTTCTTACGAGCGAATTATCTTCATTTATCATGAAAAGCGATGAACTATTACTAAACATCGCGATGCTATCTTCCTCGGGAGGGGAGGGGATTGTGTGGTATATAGAATCAAGGTAAATTTGTTAGTTGTTTATCCATCAGACACCGAAGCATCAGCGTTTTAGACATCGTGCTAGGCCTCACATAGTTAGCGTGCTCAGGAAGGTATATCACGTTGCACTTAGAGAGCGGCGGAGTCCTCACTGTCGCTCGTGGTACACACCCTGAAATCTGTTAGCCTATACCCGGAATTGGCTCGTACTTTCCATAACTCTCTGCCAAACAAAATTCTCCATGACGCTATATTTCTCTTTTCGTCGTACCTAGTATAACTACGTATACAAATAAAACCCATTACCCACACATGATTCTATTCTCATGATATTTGTTTCCAACTACTTCTATTTTTCATTTGGAGAGAATACGAGAGCCAGTAGTCCATTATTTATAATCATAATATCGGGCAAAATTTTGACTTCCGAGCTAAACATTTGGAAAGAGAAAAGAATATATTTAGATAATATATATTATAAAACCATATGCTTACTGGTCGTGAGCACATCGCTAAAGCCGGGAATATATTTATAGCATCTTTACAGGTCTTAGTCACCTCTACTTTCCGTCTAACTATTTTTTTTCCCAAAATCGTTGAATAATAGGAACATGACGGATTTTCTCTTATTTGATTCCACAGCTCCTATTCGAAGGCCGTCGACGGCCAAGTTTTACAATAACGGCAATCACTCGGCTTCGGATTTCCTGGATTCGATGTACTACTCAGGCTCCAACGGTAACAACGGCTTCGATCAGACTGGCTCAGGCATGTTGCCGAGAAGAGAGTCTAACGCATACTCTCTCCCGGCATCTCTGTCCTCGACGCCGATCGCTTCTCCTTCGTTCTTGCAGTCCTACTTCAGTCAAGGTAGCAACGAGATGCCCAACAGCAAAGATATCACATCTGCTAATCTACCTATTGGTGTACCGGCGTTATCACCATCTCCCGTAATATCTTCACACACTACATCTAATGGATATGGAAGCGAGTATCCGCAATTATCCAATATGTCGCAAGGAAGCGATTATTCGTTTGATCAGTCGGGAGCTGGGTCTGAAGGTGATGATGATTCCGAATTCCTTTCTGACGATGATAATCATCTTTCGTCCAACGTTAACCACTTTCGAGATGAATACTTACTTCTTACTTCAGACTCTGCAGACTTCCAAAACATGGCGCTGTTCCGAAATCAAAAATTGGAGCGCACGATCTCGGACGTACTCGAAGATGAGCTCTATACGCCGACCATGTCGCCGGCGCAATCTGCAGTCAGTGACGACTTCGTAGCTGATTTGTCAGACACCCTATCCATGGGTTGGGGTGGCGTCAAGTCGATGCCAACAACACGACATGCTTCACCCTGCTCTTTCAGAGATTCGTCACCCTTCAGAAAGTCATCTCCATTTTATCCTGGATTAAGAGCCGAAGCATCAGGATTGTCACATTCTCATTCATATCAAGATTTGATAGCTGATAACAGAACGCAGCTGTCTCATTCGGCTCGGTCGCCTCATCGCCGTCGGTTCGAGCAGAGCATGCGACGAGCGGATCTTCCATCCTCTAACAACCCAAAGACAGCTTATTCACAAAACAAAGTCTCGCCGATCCAACAGAAGTTGGTTCAGCAACAGCTGCAGCAGCAACAGTTACGCAGTCAGAATCATCAGTCTCTGCCACCATCTGCAGCTGCACCAAATCTATGCGGTGGCAATCCATCTGCTAAGACGATATCACCCAAGGAGGCCCTATTGGACTACAATGAAGAGCCTAATCTACAGCACGAGCACGGAGACTTATTTAATGCTACAATAACTCCGAGTTCGTCAGAAAGCAGCAATGTGACTGTTAAGACTGAGGAATCGCCAGAATATGATTCAGATGAAGATATGCTTAACGCTGATTATGGTACATCTTCAATGAATCATCCGAATTATTCATCTCAACTTCCAGATATGGAGCAGCGCGGACGACAAATGTATAGTATGTTGGATCAGAGTTTTATTTCGCCTCGGTCATCAGCGTTTAGCTCCCCTCATGCTTCAGATTATGAGGATTATTCATCTTCTGCCGCTGTTTCGCCTGCTACGGCAGGATCCGTATATGCAGTTTCTTCTTCAGATCCAGGTCTGAATATTTTCGTATGTAATGAATGCGGAATTCGATTTCCGAAGGCGCATAATTTACATTTACATAAGCGCACACATAATGTCACACCTCCCCGTAAGAAATTGCCACTGTCCGCTCATGTCGGTCCGCATCGGTGCTCATGGATTAGTCCAACGACTGGCAAGGTCTGCAACAAGGTGTTTTCAAGACCCTATGATCTGATACGACACCAAGATACTATTCATGCGTCTAATAGAAAGACGTTCAAATGTGAGCTCTGTGGTGACGAGACGAAGACATTTTCAAGACAAGATGCTTTGGCGAGACATATTAGAGTCAAACATGAAAAAGGCAAATAGTTTGCTTTAATTTCATTTCGGATGTTTAACTTAGCTTAGCAGCTCTTTCTTCTTACCCTCTAATCGTTGCACTATGAACGACTTGCATTTTTTATTACGTGGCGTTGGTTCAAATTTTATTAGTGATTTTTATCGTTTTGTTTGTTTCTAGCAGTAAACGATCGTTTGTATAGCAAATTTGGTAAACCTGGATTAATTGATGGCATCATATAAGGAAGATTTAACGGGAATGGAGATTCGGGAATTTTGAAACGGTTTTGTTGGTTGAATAGGTGAATCATTTCTCTATGAAATATGTGTATATGTAAGTTTACTTCGATCGGCTTATCGGTTGTATTTGACAGTTTGGATGGGGTATCAGGAGCTTCGTCAAACATTGTGTAATAGTTATTAAAATATTTTTTCCATCGGATTCCTGCTAGTCCTCTCAAATAATCCTGAATAGTTTTGAGCCGACTATTTCTCAAAGTATGTCTTTGACGTAGATGTAATGAGCTGTCCACAAATGCCGCTATCGACGACATCCAAAAATCCTATTTAGACACAACACAGAAATGCAATATTAATTCGCGAACTTGAGGTAGTCATATTCGACTGTTTCGACAAATTCTTTATATAGAATTACTTGATGGATATTTATATTGTGCATAATGCGACCATACTGCAGATGAGTTAATATTGCTAGCGACCTTTTTCAATCGACTCTCCGACAACTCTTTTAAATCATTTTGTTCAATCTCCTTAATTATTAAAAAAAACTTACTGTAATAAGCAAATTTTCTTCCTATGAACTTTCCAGCAAAGGGAAGCACCACCATTGACGCCAGGAACTGCAGCTGTCGAAGCGATTCCTCCCACTCCTCCTGTGCTTCATCAATATCGGTAGATAAAGTCGATTCTTCATAATATTCTGTTTCCTCAAAGTAGACACCAGCACCTTCTTCAAACTGGTTTCGGCGATTCTCGTCCTCCATATCTAGCGGTTATGCAACTCCGTTTGTCTCCGCGACAATTCTTCCTTTCGTTTTGTATCTGGTTTGATTCAAATCTGCCTTGCTACTTGCTTTCTATATCACTCTACCGCTCCTGAATAAAGCAAATGAACAAGTATATGAATATGGCAAACTGAGGGTGTAACGAAATGGACGAATGCTTAAAAATAGTGTTCTAGTTGAAAAGTGAACCAACTTGTAGATATCGACGTTTTGAAATGTTTGCGTGGTGCATCGATTTTTCAAATTGGGAGCGACGGTTTTGCACAGGTGTTCCAACCTTCACCCGCCTAGCATCGTTATTTCAGCAAATTGGATGAAATTGCATATCCTGAAAGTCAGCGTCGCATACCACAAATGCATTGTAACAACTATGATCAAACTGTGGCGCACTTCTACTGTTTATCAATGCTAAATCAACTTAGCAGCAAGGTATAATGCTTAAGCACACAATCAATTCCAGTAGCCGTTCAACATGCCATGCATGTAAACTACTGGAGCAATACATCAGATTTTCTTAGTAGACCTGAAATTATACCTCTCAAAACTGAGAGAGGTTCTGCAAATACATGATCAAGGGCGGTTTCTACACTCTCTGATTGCATTCATATATTGTTAAATGTTTCTTAGTAACTTTGACGAAGGAGGGCTAATCCCAGTCATATATAGCCACTAAAATTTCTTTTCCTTTTCTACAAAAGATTTTCTAATGTCGTTTACTGCTGCTTGTTATCGTAACAGATACCGAAAGTATTACTATGGAAATTATGATCTTACAGCTACTCTATAAGAAAACATTTCCTATAATTTAAAAGATGCTGGCAGTATTCCGATTGGACTGAAAGAGCTTGCTTCTAGTCTGCAGATACTCAAGTGACATAACTAATTGCGCAACTATACATATTACGACTACCCCCGGCAACAAGGGTTTAATATTGCGTCTGCCTTCTCTTGTAATCATGCTGTTTATATATGATAGTGTTGGTGTTGTTCCCAAAGTCTATATCAAGAATAGATCGGTATCTAGACTATCGAATTGTTACCAGTAAGATTAAACGCTAGTTTATACGACTGGTACATTCAAGTCTCGATGTAAAGAAATTCGATACAACGAAAAATCCTGTAAAATGGACGAGCGATTTACAATTGAATCAATCCACTTGTTTAAATACATCTGTGATTGACTCACGACAAAAGCGAGCAGGACACTCATCATTCTCGCGGTACCCGTTTAGAATGTGAATGAAATATAGGGCCGACCATCGCCATAAGATATCGTTCAGGCCTGTGCTCTATATCGAATTTCAACCTTTTTTTTAGACTCTTTTTCTTCTTCTTCTTCTTCTTCTTCTTCTTCTTCTTCTTCTTCTTCTTCTTCTTCTTTGTCGTATTTGCGGTTGTCATATTCATTTCAATTGGCTTCGAGTGCTCCGTCTGTCTTTTATTCTACTTCCTCTTCAGTGTTCTTATGAGCAAGAACTTAAAAATTACTTCCATATTCTCGAGCACCCTCCGGTGAGCATCAGGGAGCAAGGCAGCTGCATGTAGTCGTTCGGCTGAACTCCCAGCAGTTGACAGTATTTATTTGAACTTTCTGCTCGCTGTAAAGAAGGCCTTTCTTGCAGCTGCCGCTGCTTGCGACTTACCATCTGGTGGCTTCAAGGACTGGTTGATTGCTCTGAGTAGGCGTTTTTCTAGGTGCATTTTTATGGTATTCGTATATGCTGTGGCTATGCGGTGGGCTTCGTACTGCATGACTTGCTGGGATGACTTTAGTTGTATTTTAGAGTAGTTGTAATTCTTCTCGAAAGCTGCAAGGTGTCTTCTGATAGTCATTCGTTAACTATTAGTCAAGGTCTCCGCGGACCCTTCCTTCGTCTTGCATTCCGTTAATAAGAGAAGGCACTCTCGAAAGAAGTTGCTGTTGACATATTTCCATGAATTGAGGGTATCTGGCCCCTTTCTCTTCGAATTCATTGATAAGACGGTACTGCTGTCATTGTCGCTGGACAGGTATTCCTCCGCGTTCTGCTCTTCCTCGAGCTTTTGCAGCAGAACGTCCTTGGCGAGAAAGTATCACGGCAGCAAATGGCCGAATAACCTTCAATATTTGCTAAGCTCATGTTGGCTATGCTCCAAGACCAGGATTACCCAGTCCTTTATAGACTTCAGCATGCTGATTATTTGCAGATCTATTACGATATTTAGTTGATTTTGGAGTTGCTAGAGTAACAATTTGAAATATCGCTATCTTCATTCAGCAGGCATTTACTCTAGGTTTTCGGGTGTTTTAAATCTTAAGTCTATGGTGATAATTTTCATAATTGGATTCGTAGAGGCGCCAGCTGAGAATCAGAGCAATATATAGCTGAAGGTTTGATCTGTCAAACAAGTGGATTAAGGTGTAAATTGAGAGTATGTCCTTCATGAAGCCCGGGGGGTAAGGTGTTTGAGTGAGAAGAGGGAAACGTCATAATTAGATATCAAGTACGGAGGGTAATATATTAAATATAACGAAAGTTTATTGGCTGTTTCGTTATATGCAGCGCCAAATCATTCCTTTATATCGAGACGACATTGTAGTTTAAATTGAAAAGTCAAATAGCCACTCAATGGATTTATTTCTGTATGCTATCCGCACTGGCTCACATATTGACAACAAGAGAGATGATGATATTAAAGAAATTTTCTTTCTTTAGGCGAGTTGTCAGCATATCAAGATTTAATGCAATTGAATTCTGCAAAATAAAATGTACAGCTTGTAAAGGATTCGACATTCTGGTGGTTGCAGTATTGCTGGTGTGATCTTTGCAGTTTAAGGTTTACGTCCAATTACGGCATATGTCGAATTTGGTATTTCGTAGTGGGAGCGGGCGTGAGTTCCAACGAACTCATTTTCTCCGGTCGCGAACATCCACACTATAGTATCTGATTCAACCATTTGCTATCCGACAATCGCACCCAGAACGTCGAGGGTTCTATCTTGCGGCTACTTTTGAAACATCAGATACTCTCTGTTCAAGTGGCAACCTAATTTCTTTCGTCGGCCCAGTTGAGTAATATCAGTGTTGGTTCTTTGCCATCCAGGTGTCATGGCTACAATTGGTATACATCCTGGAAAACCGAATCCCATTTATCAGGCTCAGAGCTCTGTCTATTGGAATGGATATAGGATATTTGTATGTCTGTTTAACGATTTAATTGCACTGGTTTACAGGCTTTTAACTGACCGCTCCTCCACTCTAGGTTTACACATCTGGAAATAATTTAATAATATTCTCATCACTTGGAGTTTTGTGCCAGACAATTTATCTAGATCGTGATGGCGGGGCTGTTGATTTAGAAGAATCATCTGGAAGGGTATATTGTTTTCACCGATATTTCTTTGATCTCAATAGTTAAAAGGTCTGCAGATTGCCGTCATTTCAGGACCGAAAATATTAATATACCGACCCTCGAAAGTCTGGGATAATTTGGACGTATGTAGTTAAAGATAGCTTGGCTTACAAGGATTTGCTTTCGTTATTGCTTCTAACAAAATTTGTTAGTGGTCTTTAGAATGGACAATTCATCTAGATCTGGATGACGGAATCCCAACTGGAGTAAACTGGGGTAATGATGAAGAGATATTTGTTTCTGGAAAAACGATTTCACTATGGACCTTTTTCAAAGACGGTCCTCACAGATTATGGAAAAAGGAGTATGCATCCAGTTTACTTTCAAAGAAGCTATTAGATGGGATGATTGTTAACATACTATTTTGCACAGACTAGCTGTTCCTGCTATGATATCAGCTTTTTCATTTGATGCTTATCTGGCCGCCACTGTTGGAAGAAATGATCACATGGTAAAGGTCTGGAGACGATTTTCGTATGATATGTCGAACGTAGATTTTGACTTTTCGTATCTTCCTCATCCTAGAGCAGTAACGGATGTTCGATGGCGGCGACCATTCAGCAAATCACAGTAAGAATTTTTGAATCCTTTTTTTCGAGATTATTGCTAATATTTATCCAGAAGTGTGGATAATATATTGTACACTGTCTGTTCAGACGGAATATTGCGAATATGGGCGCCTACGGACAGCGTGGAGTCGTCGTATATGCAAATGTGGGCCTCCTTAGATTTATTTGAAGTTTTACCTCGTGAATTCTCGAATGAGCGCCGTTACAGTTTCATTATAGATAACAAAGACTTTACAAGAGCAACAGAGTCTGCCGTCAGAAACTCTAAGGAAGATTCGCTTTCCAACAAGAAGATGCAGAATCTCATCGAAGTAGCAAGTCGGAATCCAGATGTCTGTGTTGTCTTTGACGAAGAAGGAAGAATGGCTATTTTGGGCATCGAAGTCAGTGCATATAATATCTAGCTAAAGAAAGTTCTAATTATTCATTTGTGTACTAATATGATTAGAATATTGGTTCTCGAATTCGCAAAGCTTTCAGTATATTCGATATTGTTTACGATACTACACCTATGTCTGATTTTCCCAAAGGATGTGATCATTTAGCATTTCTGGGCTTTGGAGCTAGCATTGCGTCTGAGCCAGGTCAGTCAACATATGATCAGCATCTAGCGAAGAGCTTACGTTTATTTTTAGATTTTACACTCATAATGCATGATTTCTCTGGAGTCATCAGGCATTATAACGTACATTTTGATGGCTTGCTCTTTCCTGACGATACCGATCGCCGGCTCAAATTGCAGAATATTTGGACTGGCCATTATAAATCCATTCAAAGTTTAACCAGGACAGCAGATGGCAAGGCGCTGTTAACGTCAAGTAATCATGCTGAAAACATATTATGGGCGCCCAAAGCTGCTTTGGGGTCTGTAATATTAGAACCGACAAGTATTATCATGGCCTCTGACAAAGTTCAATGTTCTGTCATAATGCTTCAGGGAAAGTATGTTGTGACAATGCAAAGTCGTGATATTGTTTTATGGGACTGTACTGGAAGAAAGGCCCGAAAGCTAGCGAGTCTAGAACTGGGCCATTTGAAAAAGAAGAAAATATTAAATTTGGTTATTCTGCCAGAACAAAGTGCTAATATTTTCCATGTGGTGGCAATTTTTGCGGACAATCATGGAGTCATATGGAAAATACAGATTCCAGAAGCTTCGTCTTTATCTTTAAATTCTGTACCTGGCTCACCTGGGGAATTCGGCACTCATACGAACAATATCTGGCCTGCATTTGCTAACGGATCTTTCAACGAAAAAACAAGTATTAGGTTGATGCCTCCTAAGTCAAGTTATATGAAAGAAATTGCGAAGTTTGAGTTTCCAGTGCCAGGAAATGACGTTCTTGGACACGCTATATCTATTGACCCAGTCGGTTATAATGCGAAGCTTTCTGGATCAATCGATCTGTTCACTAGAGATGTAATAACCAGCATATCGACTCAAGGAATGGTACGCTCGTGGACAGCAAGAGTTTCTCTCATGGATAGCACAGTCCAGTGGCTTCAGACCGCTGCAGTGGATACGGGAATAAAAAATCTATCTTTAGCAAAAGGGAGTTCGACGAAAAAAATGGCAATTATTGACCGTAAATCTACGAGGCTTACCATCTGGGATATCCGCGAAGAGCATCTGGAATACGAAGAACAATTTAGCGAATCAGATATGATATCCGATCTTGACTGGACTTGTACTCCTGATTCTCAGAGTATTCTCGCTGTAGGATTTTCAAACAGAGTTTCTCTCTACTGCCAATTGCGATTTGATTACACGAAAGAGCTTCCAGCTTGGGCATCATTTAGAGAGATTGATATCTCTACGTAAGTCAATATTTGCGTATAGTTATTTAAAGAATTCACCTTGATTTATGTTTATCTATAGATACACACCTCGTAATATCGGAGATTCGATATGGCTGGATGACGGTACTCTAGTTATCGGATCGGGAAACCAATTGTTCACACTCGATAAGAAGCTCGATTCACATTCCGCAATAACTAACTTGCATTTGACTTCTCATAAGCTTCCCTTAAAGAATATATTTGATGTTGTTTCGGTCTTAAATGGGCCTTTACCAGTCTATCATCCTCAGTTTTTGACACAATCTGTGTTTGCTGGAAAAACTGAACCTGTTCGGAAGGTCCTCGTATACCTTCTGAAAGAACTTAGATTTAAAGTTTTGGGAGACTCAAATATTGCTGATATTGATAGCTCTCTCGACATGGACATCGAAGATTTTCTGCAACCGCCAGAATCGGTGAGCTGTTCTGATATCAAATTTAGGATTCAACTAACTTTTCGCTTCTTTTCCTTTACAGGTCCGACAATACGCTGTGCAGACCAGAGCAACTAAATATTCCCAATTATTTTCGAGCAATCTTAGCGATGATGAGTTATTAGCAACTTTCAGCACCGATGTCTCATCTAGACTTATCGAATATCTGACCAAGGTCTCATTGCCTTACTTGACTAGTCATCAACAAATCAGTTTAGTAAGTATAATTGAAGGACTTGGTCAGGTTGAGGAACAGAGATATTCACTAGATGAGAATGGCATACGGTATCTGCTTGCGTTCAGATTGTTCATACTACATCGAGACACTATGAACTACATGCCCTATCGGGATCATAATTGGGCATTTCACTCGAAATCACAGGAAATACTAGTAGATCTGGTGACAAGGACTTACAGTGCGAAAATGACGTGGACACAAGCACGCGAATGTGGGATTTTTATGTGGCTGAATAGTCTAGATTCTGCAAAGCAACACTTTGAGACGATGGCGAGGACAATTTATGCTATTTCTGACCCTAAGAATCCCGTTAACTGCACTCTGTTTTACATCGCGCTGAAGAAAAAGCAAGTTTTGCTGAGCCTCTGGCGAATGGCTCATTCACAAAAGGAGCAACAAATTATGATAAAATTTCTTTCTAACGACTTTTCCCAGCCCAGATGGAAAACTGCTGCTCTCAAAAATGCTTATGTCCTACTAAGCAAACAGAGATATGAATACTCAGCAGCATTTTTTCTTCTTGGTGGCAGTCTCAAAGATGCTGTCAATGTTTGCGTTAGAAACATACATGATATTCAACTTGCTGTTGCCATCGCACGTGTTTATGAAGGCGATGACGGACCGGTACTCAAAGAACTTATAAAGAAGGAAGTACTTCCTTTTGCATACAAGACTGGCGACCGATGGTTGGCAAGTTGGGCATATTGGAAGTTACAAGAAAAAGATATGGCTTTGAAATGCATTTTACACACATTTCATAAACAGTTAACTTCAGAGGTTGAAGATGAAGCTTTAGAAAATAGGATGTTTCTTGTCGAGGATCCTGTACTTGTGGTGTTGTATCAGCAGCTGCGAGACAGTGTAATGCGCTCAATGAGCGATAAAGACTCTAAAGAAATCGCCGAGAATTTGGAGCCTGATTTCGTGCTACATATAGCCAAACTGTACGATAGAATGGGTTGTGATATATTAGCTCTTGATTTAGTGAAGAACTGGAAATTTTGGAAGAGGGAAGAAGTTGAGAAAGTAGTGGAGGATAAAAAGGCCACATTAAATGATACTACCGCGGCATTCTTTGAAGCCGAAAGCTCACTTTTATCGAATTGGATGTGAGTACAGACTCTTGCCATAATGTACAATATGATTAGACTTCCTGTTGCATCAAATTTTGGTCTTATGTTTTACGAATAAAGCATTTACATTTAATTTAGATTGTCTTCAGTTGCTGTATATTTTCTTATATACCCCCGTGAAATTGGTAACACAATAAGCCAGCATCTGGAGTGGCCTGGTGTTATCTCCTCACTGTATATATTAATCATCCTACAGCAACGCAGACAAATTAGCTCAGACCATACAATTCAGATGTAAGCCAATCTTCAAATCAAGCGAGATTTCATGGATGACGGTAGATAACTCTGCCTTAGAACAACTTCGCTCGACAACATAAACTGATATCAGATATCAACAGTCATAGTCCTTGTATTTTCTATCCACATGTGCGTCAACCTTGAATAGCAACGTTCTACACTTCAGATATTTCGAAACCGTGTGTTATAGTTTCTACATAGTGTAATTGTTCTGTCAGCTTTAATTTGTCATCTATAAATTCAATAAGTCGCTTTCGTAAAAGGGCTTTCGTAAACCATTAAGCCACGTCTATATTCTCAAAGCATGATAACTCTAACATTCGGATCTCACTAATTAAGTACATTTTTTTGTTGTCCTTGTTCATATCACGTCTTTTTTCGGTCGTCCTGGCTTTATTCTTACCTTATTTTGGGTTAATGCTTCGGCCGTTCTTATATGATCTCTAATCATGTTTTCAGGTGTTTCAAGCACCTCTTTATAATCTAATATCCGACAGAAAGCGGCATTAGATTCTTGTAGTTGTGTACCATCTGGAGGAGAGCTATTCAAAAGCAGAAGGTCAGTCGACGTGGGAGCGGTTGTATGATTCTTTAGACGGTATCGAGGGTAGCTGTGAATACAAATTTTGCGGCAAGAAAGGTACCAACTCTGCATTCCTGAACGCACTGAAGATATTCGAAGGTCGTAGAGCAGTTGTTCTTGTCCTATGACATGCACTAATCCGCTCGTGCTTCTGTATTTTCGTTACATCAGTCCTTGTAATTCGATCACATTAAACGGTGGAACTAAATGAGAAGAGTGTGGTGGTATGATTAGCAAAGCAATGTTGTTGTCCATGCCATGATCTATGAAGTCGCTTGTTATGTGGCTGTCGTGTCAATCATAGAGCAGTAATCGTGATTGACCACGAGCCTTTTTACGAATAACTGTGGCAAATACTCCAAACCGTGTAAATTACTTGTCCAACCCTTCGAGCTTGCTGAAATAGGCCAATCCTCGGTAATATCTGGCGTAATCCATAATCCAGTTGCTGTTCACTTTATCAGCTTTGAAGATGAGAAATGGTGGTATATGGGTATTATAAGACGTTCGCAACGTGTGTTCGTCAATAATAATCCAACTGCTTTGTTCCATTGCAGTTTCAACCCCAGTTTCATGCATATTGCAGGTGTTTCAACGGAAAATGGTGGCTAAAGATGCAGAAAAGGTTCAAATCATATCTCGAGACGGTCAACCCATGTAGGCTCTACCCATCGAGAGGGCTCGATCTGCTAGCACACTTTGAACAGATGCCAAACAAGGATAGCGTTGAAGAAATCTTTTTCCCCAATTCCTGCCTGTGGGTCGTAGTGCTGCGAGTTGCGTGCTCCCACCTTTCACGAAGAGTCCTTTACAAATTTCATCAGCCATTTGGCGCATAACATGATGTTGTGCAGGGAGCTCCTTTGCTGTTAAATAGGAGCAGCGCTTCACCACAACTTTTCTTCTACTTTAAAAGGCAATTGCTGCTCTTCGTGGCCAGATATAGCTGATTGATTTCGCCTACTCAATCGGTGCGTCAAGGTACTACGCGATATACCGAACTGTTTTTAAGCGGCATAAGCACTTCACCCTCTTCGAATTTTATCGCATTCAAAACTTCATTTATTAATTCTTCGCGGATACTTTGTTTGTCACGTGTTGGTGGCATTTAATTGTAAAATAATTTTTTAACTGTTATTAAAAGCGTTGCAAAATCTGGAGTGTTGCGGAACCGGGTCCCAATTCCTAAGGCTGATCAATGAAGTTTATGTATAACGTTAGCTAACTGCTGGCAAAAAGACAACCGTTATTGATCCGATTTTTTACAGTCTTAAGTCGAGGAATCAATCATTAGTTAAATGTGAAATAGCTTATGGTCAAGTAAGAAACTTACATGAATTATTTACAGTCTAACAATGAGATACCAAATAAACGTTAGAGAAAAGATAGCTGTCATGTTATGTAAACAGCAAAGAATAATAGTCTGCTTAATATAATTAATTCCTCCGACAGACTGCAATTGCAACTGTGGCAAGGGCGAAACCTTGCGATAATGCTTACAATATTCTCGTAGAACCTTTCACACTGCCTCTTCGATTGCTACCTACAGTTTCACGCAAATATCCATCAAACTAGTAGGGAAAGCATACTTTTTATAGAGAGCTCAGACGACAATGGGACTTCCCTTCACAACTAAGACAACTTTTGTGCAATAGTTTCCATGAGGGCTATCCCGGTAAGTTATTACTCCAATTTCGCAATTATTAACATAACGAATATATTTGCGTTCTGCATGCGTATTAATACACAAGAATTGCTCTTAGAAATAACCTTGTGTGCCTCCTTCGAAGTATACACAGGTCAGAATATCTCAGTCGAATAAACTTAATTGCCAGCTGACATTTTAATATATGCTTCTGACTTAAGTTCAACTTTTGTTAGTTAAACATAATAAGGCCTAAATACCAATAACTTACAATTAATGGAGCTGCAAGCAAACAAATGAGTCAGCAGTGTTGTATTTACCGCAGATATGTGCTAATGATCTAATTTCATAGCATAGTATTGCAGATATATAGCAACTTCGAATGACTAGTCATCTAATAAGTTCGTTCTTAATATCTAACCATTCGCTGAAAACAAAGTTGAGCTTTGATAACATAGCAAACTAAAACATGTACGCTCAACTCCATCGTAAACATAAAAAGTATTTGTGGAATACCACGCAGGTGTCATTTGATCTTGCAAAGTCTGAAAACGGTAACATTAGGTCCAATTGAAGGCGCCGTCATATTATTGAATTACAAGTTCTAAAATGTACCGCTCAATATTAGACAAACCTTCTCTTTTAGATGTTACTATCGGCCTCTCTCATGTCATCCTATAGCCATAAAACCCCATAAAGCCATGAGCCCGACGGATAGGAAATTGATGTTAGTTGTTATTTGCAGCTTCATTTAGCAAAGCAATGATAACTGGTCAATTACTATGTTAAAGCTCACTGTCATTGGGCCCGATGCATATTGGTCACCACCAACGGAAGAGATTTTACGGGCAGGATCCATTAACGCTTTTAGCAATTCAAAAAATTTCAATAGCACACACTGAGCCTTTAACGCTTCCTCATTATCTCCAGATCTTACTTTCTAAGAAGGCAAAAAAAAACTAATTACATCTGGAATCATAGAGTATGAATCTGCAAAAATCAAGATAATTTATAGAAGCTAAAAATTATATTACTAATAAGGGAGCTCGCAAATGTCTCCAGATCCATTACTATTGGTGTCATGACAAGTTTCCAAAGAATCGAATAAACGTTCACTGTAGATGAAATAGGCTGAAGGAATTTCAAGTTCTCTGTGATGCAGAGAGCACATATTATAAATGCAGCATGGTTGATATAGATTTAATACATATTCTTGTATTAACAGAGCTAGGTATCATATGATTAAATCCAGTATTTGCTTCAATTTACTTTTAAAACAACTGATATTTGAGACAGACGAAAATTATGTTAGATATAAATTCGGTAAAATCTAAGCAAGGTTCAAGAATCCCCGATGAGTTTCCGCCAGAGCGACTTTTCTTATTTATGTTTTCTAAAATCTTGTTCGATCCTATGTGCCGTGTCCTTCTACTTGCGCTGAATCTAATAAGGATTAAGCCTAACGTTAGATGTGACGGTGCAATTAATTGACTAATTGGCTTGCTAAAGTCGATGTTGCAAACTCCCAGAAACAAAACAGGTGCGACGTTTTATAAACACATTGTCTCGACTCAGAAGTTTTCTTAAATCCTCCCACAACAGCTACTTAACCCGCTCATGTAACGAAGTAACGCGATCTGGTGCCTATTTGAAACTGAACAACGTTGTAAAATATTTAATACTGCAGTTAATGGCCACCGGAAACTCGCATATGATTTCAATTGTATTAAAGTGCATCCTCATAAACCGGACCGTTATGTCATTGCTGGTCGTACTTGAGCTCTGAAACCGTGGCGTGATGTGCAACTTTCATTTCTACCACGAAACGAATGATCTGATTGAGTAAATTGCATTTTCATCTACTGGGCAATCATCATGTATGCTCTATTCTTCTTTCATTTCGGTCGTTCGGAACACCTCATTCCTATTACATTGTTGCAAGAGTTAGCTTTATTAATATTTAGAAAATTTATGAACACTCATTGGATAGCAGTTGTGACTAGGTTCTGCAACGCTCCCGGGTTTGCAACGCTATTTAATGAAAATATACAAGTTAGGTAAAATATTATTATAGCAATTAAGTGCGACCTCTATGAAGCTATCAAAGTATAAGGAAGAACGAATTAATAAATGAAAATTTGAATACACAGAATCTGGCGAGATTAAATCTTACGCACTGAAAAGCGAGTGTGGTTGAGGGTAATCAGTGGACTAAATCTGGCCCATGAGGGCAGCAATTTCTTTCTAAAACGAAGAACAAATTCTGGTTGAGTGGTACTCCTTTTTAACAGCAGAGGAAATCCTTCCGCGAGATCATGTTCTGCGTAAAATGGCATCTGTTCAAAGTGTGCTAGCAGATCGAACATGTTAATGGGTAGAGCCTACGTGCGGATCGTCTGGAGACCTAGTGTAATACCTTTTCCACGTCGTTAGCGAAGATTTCCGTTGAAAGCACCTACAACATGACGAAACCTAGTTTGGAGTTGGCATGGAACAAACCCTTGAGTCATAATTCCCGAACGCGTTTCGAACGCCTTGAAGGCCCATACTGGTCGCCAAAAAATGGGTATTCGTGGTAGAACGCATCTGGACGGATGATACAATTCAAAGCTGATAAAATGAACAGCCACTTGATTACTCCAGAAACCCAGATGATCGGTTTTTTCAGCAAGTTCGAAAGTGCTGGACAAGCAATCTACACAGTTTGGAGTGGTTGTGAAGTCTTCTAACTATATTACTTGTGAAAAGGCTGATAGTCAATTGCGACTCCTGCTTTGTGATGGGTACGACAGTTATAGAAGGGGCGACTTCCTACATCATTGCATGAACAACAACATTGCTTCGCTAATCATACCACCACACTCTTCTCATTTCGTTCCACTGCTTGATATATCAATTTTTGGACCGTTAAAGACTGCGCGGTCTAAAGA